>CAWUFW010014745.1:333735-398633 GCA_963921515.1 Calotriton arnoldi
GATGGACAGAATGTAGAACAATGTCATACATTCACCCCAGTACAGAGATCTGGGCCTAAATCCATCGTTTTTGCTCACCAAGCCATTCCAGTTTGGACCCAGCAATATGCAAATCAGTCTTGACCCTGCGCCCAATGGGAACAGTCCAGCCCGAACTGCCAGGCCAGATCCTCCCTGGACTGGAAAGAAGCATCCTAGGACCGGTTTCGGGCTTTCAGCCCTCATCAGCCAGGATAGCTTGACTCCAGTGGCATGGAGATCTTTTTACTGGGGGAGAATGTTTGCATTGTCAGCATTCCGTCCATCATTTGTTTGCTGTAACACATCCAGTTCAACAAATCAAAACTGCATTCATGTTCCTCACAATAGGGAGCAGCGATCAGCATTGCGGGACAACTTGCGTGATACTCAATATAACTTCGTAGTAGGAGATGCTGAGCAGCCGCCCAGATATCCCATTGCGCCAAGACCCCAAGTGCAGCCGCACGCGCCATTAATCCAGCCCCGGTACATTCCCGTTCATGGGCCACTAAGGGACCCATCAACTGGTCGAAATCCGGGTCCGAACAAGACGTATTGGAGAGGCAAATATCCAAGGACCAAGAGAACGGACATCGTAAACAGGACATCACAGGTTGTACGCAAGTGAAATACGCAAAGCGATAGGAAAGTCCATAAGACACTCTGAGAGTCGCCAGTGGTAGGATGCTGAAGCTGTCAATCATGCGTTCACGGAGCATCCGTAGCCGCGCTGGGCCGTATAGACCCCCAGGAAGTGCAGCCATTGCGCAACAGGCAAAATATAAGCAATATCCCAGCAGCTAAGGCTAGGATCAATGGGAAGCCTCCAAAGACGCTGGAAAAAATAGAATGAATAAAAGCCGGAATTACACCAAATATAGTCTGAAAGAAGGTCAAAATTGCCGGAGCCCACAACTTTAAAAAAGTGCACAAGACCTTTGGTATTAGATGCATTAAATATACGGTGAATCAGTTCACCGAAATGTTGGGGGAGGTTTGTGTTCAAAAGGGCCTGTATCTCAGTATGGGTACTAGCCACCTGGAGGACGAAGGTCTCCCGTGCGGAAGTGAGCATAACGTCCCTAGTTATTGCTGTTCTGGTCAGCCCCTCGCACTTAGACATAACATGGAATACAGCTGCACAGGGAGAAATTCATGTGCTTTTAATATGGTGATCTCCTGTTTGTGACACTTGGAGAAAAACCTTTCCAGGGAAAAGAGCTGTGCTTGTCTGATGATGTAAACCTTGCATGCTGGACCTTAATTGATGAACCTAAGTGAGTGCAAAATTTAGTGCACATGTGCTTATAGAGGCCAAACGTATGGCAAATCAAAAATGCCTTTTCGGTGACTGCCCATTTTTCATATATGTGTATATAAAACCTAAGGGTATATTATATTTTAAGTCTATTGATGGCAAACATTTTTTTTACTTTTGCCCACACCTACCCTTCAGCCTGCATGATTAGCTTAGGCAATAGTTTCATAAACACCTTTCACTGAGTCGCAGACTATGAACAACAAGTAAGTAGTCCCTCCTCTATATGTTTTATGTGTGTTTGTACGCTATCTGGTGACTTTCGTAGGCCCCAGTTGATGTTGCACTACCCATGACTTAGCTCATGAAAATTACAAGACACATTTAATTGACCTGAGCATGTAAAAATAGTTAACTACATTATATATGGAAACACATGTCAAACATGCCTCTGCCTGCTGTGTAGTACAGCTGAAGATCAAAGATATACAGATCGTTGTGATCATTTCCCTGCAACTTGTGCAAAGACAGTTCATTTCTGTGTGGTGCATATTATACAAAACGTACGTTCTTCAGTCACACATAGCCAAACCCTGCATACACCTCATAATGCAGCCATCCTCTGCAACACATCACCTCAGACCATGAGCAGCTTGGGCTGGAGCACCCACTTTCTTATGTAGCCAATCCACCATGCGGCCAAACACTGCTGCGCTCAGCTTACTTTTTATTTATTTTTATTTTTTATTATTACATGTCATGACATTTTTCTGAATACACAGTAAAAAAAGACCACCTCAAATATTTGGAAAGACAATAAATAACAGATCATAATTCATTCATAGGTGTACAAAAAATATCCACATAGCAGCTCAGATTATATAATATAGCAGAGATAAAGTGTCTGTGCAATAAATAGATTAATAATAACCAATTTACTACTTCATCAAATTACTGATCGGGCCCATAATTTTTGCCCAAACTCCCTTTTCCTTCTACCCTTTAACATATAAACTGAAGATTCTATGTTGTAAATGGCCAGCATCCTAGATCTCCAATTAGAGAAGGTAGGGGGATCTGTGCTGATCCATTGAGAGGTTATGCAAGAGCGAGCAATGGCCATAGCGATAAACAGGAACCCTATCTCAGATCTATTTATTTTATTTGCTTCTATACTGTCTAATAACCCTAAAATGAATAACGTCGGAGTGATTAAAACCGGGAAGCCTAAGATCTTAGTTAAGAAGGCATCTAGTTCCTGCATAAAGATATCCATTTTCGGGCAAGTAAAAAACATGTGTAGAGTATCAGCAGCAACTAGATCGCATCTGTTGCATTTTCCTCCCCTTCCCCCTTTCACCCATTTAGCTACTTTTGCTGGAGTATAATATAGATCAAAAGCTGACATATAGTGTTGGCTTCTAAGACTCCCTGTTAATAAAACCTGATTTGCAAGCTCCAATGAATCCTCTATATAAATTGCATCCTTACCCAGCCTATTTTCCCATTTGCTATTCTGAGCTTCCAAATCATCCGGGACAGATTGAATTAAGTTTTGATGGATCTTTCCAATCCTGGACTTGTTCCTGATTAACTCCACCAAGGGAATCCTTTCTGAAATCCCCTTTATCCTGCTCTCATTATTGCCAAGAAAGCTTCGTATCTGTAGAAATTTGAAAAAGTCCCTTTTATCCACCCCATATTTTTCCTGCAAATTCAGAAAAGACATAAGCTGACCTTCACTACACATTTCACCAAGGTCATTAATTCCTTTTTCCCTCCATCTAAAAGTAATTTGATCCTGAAAGATTGGTGGGAGTAGGCCGGCGCAAAAATGGAGTATATGTATTTAAATTTGGAATCTCAAATTTTTGCCGCACTTGTCTCCACACCCCGTAAGCTGCTTTAAAAATTTTAAATTTCGTTTTTTTATAATAACTAGGTTCAAGGATCTTGACCAGACATCCCTTAACTTCCGACCCCAATCCTATTTCATATATTGTTGGTCTAGCCTCCTCTGGGATGTCTGCTTTATCCCCCACTAAAAGGATATCCATATGTTGTAACATTGCCGCCCAATAATAAAAGAAAAAGCTGGGAATTGCCCATCCTCCCCGTTGTTTGGGGAGGGTCATCCATTTGGCTGCTCTTCTTGGTTTACGGTACCCCCATAGGAATCTCTGGCAAATCCTATTGATCTTTGCTAGGGTGGTTGAGGAAAATTGTAACAGAACTTTGGGAGGACTGACATTTTAATGACGTTACTACGACCACAAAGAGAGAGAGGTGAAGATGATCTAGCCTCTCCAATTTTTTGCTCACATTATCCATTATTGGAGTAATATTCATATCAGGTATTTTTTCTATTGCAGCTGTGATCCTTACCCCCAGGTAAATTGCCTCCTGGACAATCGGGAGATCTAGCGTCTGAACAGGCCCAGAGCATAAAATTTGTGTTTTTCCAATATTTAATTTATAACCTGCGAAGGTACCAAACTGTTCTGCTAAAGGTTTTACCTCTAGAATTGCCTAAATAACATCTGTTGTAAGAACTGCGATGTCATCAGCATACGCGAGTGCTCTATAGTTGATATCACCGACCTTCACCGCCTTAATATTAATGTCCAGCTCCAATTTTTGTAAAAAAAATGATCTAAATAGATGGCTAAAAGCAGAGGTGAGCACGGACAACCCTGCCTAGTACCTCTGCTAATATTAAACTCCTTTGAGTTCTGACCTGATATACGGATCACAGCTTTTGGAGAAAGATATAATGTCCTGATCGCCTGAACAAACTCTCCACAGAATCCCTTCCATTGTAAGGCAAACCACAGATACCGCCAGGAGACCCTGTCGAACGCTTTCTCGGCGTCCAACAGGGCTACCGCCAGCGGTGATTCTGTGGCCTGAGCCCAATCTAATAGAGCTATAACCCGACGTACATGGTCTGTTGTATCCCTGCCAGGAATAAATCCATGCTGATGAGGAGAAACTAGAGGAGTAATGACCTTGCCTAATCTAGTTGCAAGTATCTTGGAATAGATTTTGCTATCACAGTTTATGAGTGAATACGATGCTGGTATCAGATCAGATTTCCCCTTTTTTTTTAATACTACTATAGCCGTCTTCTGCCATGATCATGGGCTTGAGCCTTTTGGAATATTTGCAGAATCTCCTGCTGACAAGATTTAAAAAATGTCCTGTAGAACTCCAGGGGAATACCATCAGGGCCAGTGGCCTTACCAAGGCTTACCAAGGGCAAAAGAATTTAAAGCTGTTTCTAATTCTTGCAGGGTAATTGATGATGCAAGAATTTCATTTTGTGCATCTGTGACCACCTTCGTTTCTAAATCCTTAAAAAATACTGCCTCGAGCCCTCCATCTGATGGGGTTCCTCCCTCAGTGTATAGTTGCTCGTAATATTTTTTTAAAACATTTAATATTTCTATTGGGGATTCTTGAGTTTGATCTAAATGGTCTTTAATTTTGACGATTCTATTCGCTACCTTTCATTGTCGTAAGCGTTTTTCCAGGATCTGCCCGGTGTTCTCCCCTAATTCATACTGTTCTGCCCTATATTCTATATATTTAGCAGCCACCTCTGAACAAAAATGTTGATGGATTTTAGCCTTGATAATTGAGATTTCCTGCTGGCACTCCTCCTTATTGAGCCCTTTGCTAACTCTCCTCATGAGTTCTAGTTCTACCATTTCTAGCTGCTTGAACCATTGCCCTATTTCATTCTGCAGAGCTTTCTGTCGGGACATGGAGAAACTTAGGGTCTCACCTCTAATCCCTGCCTTAAATGTGTCCCATACTATAGTGTCGGTAGATGAACCTCTATTGAAATGAAAGAATTCAATAATCCATTTAGTCATATGGTCCAGGTAAAGTTGATCACACAGAAGTTTCCTTTCGAAAGTCCAAGGCCTTTGAGTCCTAGTATCCCCAGACAAAAAAACGTCAATTACTAGAGCATTATGATCAGACATGGTCCTTGGATAGCTTTCCACTTTAATTATTTTAACTGATTGGTCAGAAATAAAAAAAATAATCCAATCGAACTAGCTTATTGTGGGGGCGAGTAGAAAGTAAATCTTGGATCCATTGACCTATACTCATACCAGCTATCAATCAGGCCTTGTTCTCTCACTAAGCTTTGCAAAGCTTTATACACTTTACTTTACTACCCTGGTATGGTGAGTCAGCATTCAAATTAAAACTACTATCCAAATGAATGTTAAAATCTCCACAAAGGATCAAGGGGCGTGGCCATAGGGTAAGTTCAATTCTTAGAAAATTTAGTATGTCAGGATCATCTAAGTTAGACCCATAAATGGAGCATATCCTGATAGGGTCATTACCAGCTATACGTTCAAATTCCACTATAGCCCATCGTCCCAGCTTATCTTCGAACAGTAGCGGACCCCCCCCCCCCCCCAAGCGCCTTGAGACCCTCCGGGTGAGTAGCGCGCTATACAAATGCTTGATTGATTGATTGATTGAACTCTCTTACAGAAACCCAAACCATGTTTTGCGAGGATTGTTACCCCCTTGTAGTTGTTCCTTGCCGAGTACATGCTAGGATATTAAAACCCAAATCCCGTAGCCACCCACGCTTGTTCCAGGGTATATGAGTCTCTTGAAGACAAGCTACTTCAATCTGCATATATCAGAGGAATTTAGCAAGGATGCCCCTCTTTTCCCTATCATTAAGGCCACAAACGTTTAAAGAGCAAATTCGAGTTTTACCCATTATCCTTAAATTGAAGAATCTCCATATCATGTCTCTCCATCAGTAACCTTAAATTATGAAAATTCATACAAATAATTTCAGTCTTCCTTAAGCATATGTAAACATCATGACATATATTAATCAACAAGTGCCTTAACCTTTGCTTACCCCCCTACCCCTTCCCTCCCCTGAGCCTCCCTCCCATGCTCCCCACCCCCCCTTGTGTCCCACCACCATTCACTAACGGCTAGACCAATCAGGTCCTGTGATGAGAAGGGAGCCCTCCCTCGTGCCCGCTCTACTAAAAAAAACAAAGAAATATCAAAAGAGGCCCACCACAAGCATCATATCCAGAAATCTCCCAAAAGCAAACTTATCTCTTTTTCCGCATGCAAAGGGTTTACTCGAGGGTTTGTAAAAATTCTTTAGCCTGAATTTCTGATGAAAAGAAATGGGGGATTTCCCTCCAAATTACTTTAAGTTTGGCCAGATTCAGTAGAAACACCTGCGCTCCCTTATTCTGGAACGGCTGTATTAACTGACGGAGTCGCCAGCAGCGTTCTACTGTTGAGTGACAATAATCGGGCCTTACAAAAAAAGTATGACCATTGAAGGATCGTTGTCGATCCGGACGGGCAAGATCATAAATTGCCTGGCGGAGGAGAAAGTTCCCTACATAAATCAATATAGCACGAGGTTTATTCCCTGCTGATAATAAAGATTTCCTCTGTTTAAATGGGAACCTGTGAGCCCGTTGTATTTGTTAAGCCCAGTCCCAATTCCCCAACTCAGGCAATGCTCCTTTTAAAAGTTCAACAGTAAACTTTAAACCGTCACCCCCCTCAACCCCCTCTGGGATGCCAAGGACCCTCAAGTTATTGCGTCTCATCCGATTTTCGAATTCCTCCAGTTTCCAGCAAGTGTCTGACATTTGATTCTCCAGTGACACTGTCCTTTCTTTATGTGTTGAAGCTTTATTTTCCAGCACATTAACTCTGCTTTCTACTTCCTCCATTCTTCCCAGGAAATCAGAGCAGGTCTTTGAAATCTTCCGAATTGCCCCTTGCATCTTCCTACAGGCTGTCTGGACCCTCCGACTCTCAATGTGCGTTTCGTCTCTATGCGCCATGATGCTTTGGTATATAGAGTCAACGGAGGTGAGGCTCAGCTTCACCTGACTTGCTTCCAGCTAGGGGAGTGTTGCCTTCTAAATCTGGAAAGATAAAATAGTCCCATAGAAGACCTCGAGTTTTCTTCTCCTTTTTACTACCTCTGTTGTGAGGATTCCTCCCCTTTTTAACTGTGGTGGCGCCGGCTAAGGTTTCATTTTCCCCCTTATTAGACTCGCTGGAATCTGATACCTTATCAGCAGCTTCAGCCTCCGGCCCTCGAATATTAGCAATTTCTTCTTTTGGCCTATCCTGTTTGACATTAGAGCCAACTGGTTGAGATATTTCATTGCCTGCCATAGTTAGTTCATCATTATTCTGTTGCATAGAAAATTCCTCTTCACCACCAAGGCTCCCTGAGACCTGCCCTGCCATTTGCCCCTCTCCGTTATGAGAAATTAAAGTTTGGCTCACCTCACAGTCCAAGGGTGGCTGTATCCCAGACAGAGCGTCTTCCGTCTGGCGTAGACTGCTGGGTCCAGTATTTTGTGATTGTAGGGCCAGGCTTGTGGGGGAAGGCTGATCTTGCATCTGTGCAGCTTTTCTATTAGGGACCTTGCCTGAATCCTTCACACTGCTGCGGGGGGTTTCTTGAAAAATTTCAGCCAGATGCCTTCCGTTTCCCCTGGTGAGGGTCCTTTCACTGCGCAGCCCTGGTCCGCTTTTGCTATGGGCTTCTTGGCTATCGCCCCAGCCTCCACACGGGTTTTGGGTGTTTTTGTCTTGGCTGGTGACATTGCTTGCACTGAAGCCAAAGAGGTGCCGCTCCCAGCCACGGCAGCTCCGGTAATGAAAAACAGCGCCCGCCAAGCAGCGCGAGTCAAAATGTGTGGAGCCAGAGCCGCCCGGAACGAGAGGGCCCCTGCAATCTTCGTGAAGCATTTCGCGCGGCCGATAACAACGATCCCTTCTCCCTAGAGCATAGCACAGGTGGGCTGGAAAACGCGGTATGGAGCGGTCAAGCTGGAGGGCTCCCAGCGGCTGCGATTAGACAGCCGCCATCTTGCCGAGACATGAAGCTTCAAGGCCTGTTTTAATTATTTTTTATGTGTATGCCATTGCAGCTCCCCCAGGTCTCCAAAGAAGCTGTGAAAGGCATTTGGCTGTGTGCAGCATACTCTGAGCATACTCTGAGCAAAGGGTCAGGTGCTACTCCTTGTGAGAGGTCCAATGTCTGCTGCTGTGCCGTCAAACCAGCTGCAGAATAATTTTGGCAATGCACTGCCCCAGCCCCTAGCACCATCACACTACACAGTCTTACCTGCAGCCAGCCATAAGTGAAACATCTGGGAATAACCTTTGGCCATGCACAGTGGACACACAGCCTCCCCATCCTTATGCCAACCCCCACATCTACAGAGCTCACTACACAAGATCATTGATCATGCATAGTTGCACTGTGATTAAGACTAGATTCAGAGTAGGCAAATCCTGCAACAATAGCAGGGCTTTTATTTCTGGGGCAGTAACTATCCCTTTGGGAGTTGTCCCCTCCCCTTCAAACACAAACGTTCTCCCTTCCGTCATGGAAGGCTCTCATAGCCATTTTATACCTCTTCTGCCTCTTCCTTCCGCCCCCAAAGACACAGGCATTGGTACCTGGTATCTTGAAATTACTGCCACAAATCAAGTTTCAGTTGCTGCTTGTCAATCGGGTTGTATACACCTTTGAGTCCTCCAAGGGTCCCCGTATCACTCATTGGACCAATGGAAAAAATGCTCTATCTTGCAATAAGATGTTTATATTTCAAATTTTTGATCCTCAAGTCCTCGGTGGTTCCAGTTCCATGAGAGGGGGTTGGTGGTTCGGAAGGGGAGGAAGGAGGGGGGGGGTGGAATTAACAGATACAGAATACAAAAAGTATTTCAAAAACTACTGACAGGATTTAGACTAAACTACCAAAAGCACACATTCAGGGGAAAGTTCTAGTTTCAGCAGTTTTTACTGTAGCGGCAGAAACACAATTTGGGGGTCGATTAGGATGGCGGTCGGAAAACCTCCCCGACCGTCATGGTAGCGGAAATCAACCGTCCGCCGGGTCCGCGGCAAAATGGCGGTCCGATTAGGATCAACCTCCAAAAATTTCGGACCGCGGCGGAACGAGGCCATGAAAGACCGCCGGTAGCGGGCGGAGTTGGTGAAAATCCAACCGCGGCGGTCCGATTCGCCGTGGAAACACACAAAACCACCGCAAGGCCAGCGGAGTGACCACACGTAAAATTAGGATTCCCCCGATGTGGCAGCAGGACGTTCCGCTGTTTCCAACCGCCGCGGTCGCAAATAGTGATGAATGGGAGAGCCGGCGGAAGGGCTGTTGCATAGCCACCGCCACGGACGCTCCGTGACAAATATGGCGGTCGAAAAAAAAAGCCCACTAAACTAGCCCACCAAGTGCACACAGCAAACTACCCTGCCCCCAAAAACACCTAACACACCCCAATGACACACCCCATGGCAACTTCTAAAATACAAATGCCAGAACAACCCACACAACACACCTGACAGCAATACCCCTTTTTGACACACCCACACAGCTGAGTATAAAACCAGCCCTTCCCTGACCACAATCCTTTGCAATACTCCACCACTGAAGGAACCAACCCTACCGCACTAAGGAGAGGCAAACCACCACACAACTCACCAGCACAACTACACACACACACACCACTCACATCACTACCACCACTCTCACACCTGCACTTTCAACCCCTTTGCACATCACACACGATGGCACAGAAGAAAATGTCCAAATTCAATGACAATGAGTTGTCAGTCATGGTAGATGAGATAATCAGAGTAGAACCACATTTGTTTGGTACCCTGGTCCAACAGACACCATTAGCCACCAGAGCACAAATGTGGGAAAGGATAGTCAACAAGGTCAATGCAGTAGGGTCCACCCCGCGCAGCAAGAAGGATATCATGCGGCGGTGTCATGACCTCAAAAGCAAGGTGATAGAGAGGAACAACAAGAACCGTCAGCTTGGTCAGATGACTGGCGGTGGCCCTCCCATTCCACCAAGAACATTCACTGCATGGGAGAAGAAGGTGCTTGCCATACTGCATCCAGAGAGTCTCACAGGAATAGCCGGGGAGTGGAGGCTGGTAAGTAACAACAAGTGTCTACCATTACAATGCTATGTACTGTCTTGCACAACTACAAAGCTACACCTCCTAGGCCCAATTCCACTCATCTGCACCACAATACCCGCAACAGGTCTCACAGATGTAACATTCATTCCATCTGAAGCACCCCAAAGGTAGCCAGCAACATTTCCAGGTTTGCATGTGTACAGGCAACCAGCACCACAACTCCCACCAGCCACCCTGTCCCACCCCTGAGCAGGATGGAGCACTCCCTCCCAGCCAGAAGCATGTGGCAGCCATTGTATGGTTCACCCTCACCTAAAAGTCAGGTAGCCATCTTCCCAGGGAGGGCTTTGTGGGGGTGGGAGGCCTGCACCACAACTCCCACCAGGGCCCCCTCTCCCACCCCTGAGCAGGATGGAGCACTCCCCCACACCCAGAAGCATCTGGCAGCCATTGTATGGTTCACACCCACCTAACAGGTAGGTAGCCATCTTCCCAGGGAGGGCTGTTTGGGGGTGGGAGACCTGCACTACAACTCCCAGCAGACACCCTTGTCCCACCCCTGACCAGGATGGAGCACTCCCCACACCCAGAAGCATCTGGCAGCCATTGCATTGTTCACCTTTACCTAACAGGTAGGTAGCCATCTTCACAGAGAGGGCTGTGTGGGGGTGGGAGGCCTGCACCACAACTCCCACCTGGGCCCCTTCTCCCACCCCTGAGCAGGATGGAGCACTCCCCACACCCAGAAGCATCTGGCAGCCATTGCATTGTTCACCTTTACCTAACAGGTAGGTAGCCACCTTCATAGGGAGGGCTGTGTGGGGGTGGGAGGCCTGCACCACAACTCCCACCAGGGCCCCCTCTCCCACCCCTGAGCAGGATGTAGCACTCTACCCCCACCCAGAAGCATGTGCCAGCCATTATATGGTTCACCCTCACCTAACAGGTAGGTAGCCATCTTCCCAGGGAGGGCTGTTTGGGGGTGGGAGACCTGCACTACAACTCCCAGCAGACACCCTTGTCCCACCCCTGACCAGGATGGTGCACTCCCCACACCCAGAAGCATCTGGCAGCCATTGCATTGTTCACCTTTACCTAACAGGTAGGTAGCCATCTTCTCAGGGAGGGCTGTTTGGGGGTGGGAGGCCTGCACTACAACTCCCAGCAGACACCCTTGTCCCACCCCTGACCAGGATGGAGCACTCCCCACACCCAGAAGCATCTGGCAGCCATTGCATTGTTCACCTTTACCTAACAGGTAGGTAGCCATCTTCCCAGGGAAGGCTGTTTGGGGGTGGGAGACCTGCACTACAACTCCCAGCAGATACCCTTGTCCCACCCCTGACCAGGATGGAGCACTCCCCCCCCGAAGCATGTGGCAGCCATTGTATTACAACAACCAAACTTACAGGTAGGTAGCCATCTTCACAGGGAGGGGTGTTTGTGTGTGGGAGCCAGCACTAAAACTCCCACCAGGCCCCCTGTCCCACCCCTGAGCAGGATGGAGCACTCCCTCCCACCCAGAAACATGTGCCAGAAAGTCAACCCCAATGTGACAACAGCACAGGTAAGTAGACAGTGCATGCACCCCACCATTCCACTCAAAAAACATGGAGCCATATATGACAAAACAAGCCCTCACATCCCACCAAAATTGACACAGATACAATAACAATTTATAGTGTGCAGACAGCTAAGCGTATGTAACTGTCACAGAAACAGAAGTGTGACTCACCAAATCTCATGTTGATGCAAATCAGGGCACAAACATGCACAGCACTGAATGCTATCAGTAACTTCCATGGGGGCTGAGCCTGAAGGACCATATGAAAACTAAACAAGCATGGTCTGTCAAACAAATAAATCAAAGCACAGGACATGACAAAGGTATGCATGAGACGACAATGGCTAGTTCATGCACAGATGCAACGCCTGCCTGGCAGAGTAATCAGCAAAGATGCTTCACATCAAGTAGTATTGACGCAAGTTGTCAGATGACAACCTTTCATCGTAATCACAAAACCTTCACTTGGGGCATGGTATCCATCGACATGTCACACCATGGAAAAATAATGTATGTGCCTCCACATCATGTCATGATGCACAGTACCCTGCAGAGATACAATGTGCAAAATATTTAAAATATTTAACTGTGTGTTGCATAACCTGTAAATAAGATACATCGAACACCAAGCTTGAGGGGTGCACGTCAATGACTATTCACCCTCTGTCCCACAGGTGATCAACAACTGACTGCAGAGGCCGAGAACCAGTCTCCAACCCTGGAACATGGACTCTCTGAGGACTCCCTGGATTTCGAGGATGCGGAGCAAGAAGCCGGCCCATCGGGTATGCCAGGGCGCAACAGGTCCCAGGACCCCACTGTCCCCCCCACCACCACATCAGCAACAACCAGAACAATGACGCTGACCCCTGCTGGAACGACCTGTGCGGCCTCCACCACCACCACCACCAGTGCTGCCTGCAACACTCTCCCTGCCCCTGAGGATGACCACCCCACCCCACCAACTGAGGAGGGCAGGGAGAGTAGGCGGGGGCCTACAGTGGTGAGGCAACAGGTCCGTGACAGCAGGGCAGGTGGGAGGGCAAGGGGGAGTCGAAGCCAACAGGACACTGGGACCGACGCCCTGGACACCATCTCCAGAGTCCTTGGGGCCTATGAACGGGCCCAGGCACAAACGGGCCAGGCTCAGGAAGATGCCCGTGAGCTCCATCTGCTGCTGAGGTCCATAGACACCCGAATGGGCCAAATCGTGGACCTCTTGGGCCAGCTAGTGGCGGTTCTGAGGGACAGGCCTGCGGCACAGCCAACACCTCCACCTCCCTCCAGTGGCCTGCAGGATGACAGTTCCACATCCTCCCCTGCGGCCACGGAGAGGGGGGACTCCTCAGACCCCACTGGCCCTGCAGCAGGGGCCCCCCGGCCAAACGACCAAGGGGCCGTCCAAAGAAATCCAAGGGAGGAACCCGTGGCAAAGCACCTGCCAAATGCCAGTCTAGGAGCCAGCCATGATGGCAACCCTCTTCACCTTGCCATTGACTTTGTTGACTGCCTTCCCCACACTGCCTTGTTAATGGCATCCGTCTGTTGGACTGGGTCACCACATCGATGTGGTCACTACTCGATTGTCTCATCTACCATCACTGACAACTCATTGCTTCACAATTCACCTTCATGTAAATATTCACTCCCCTGTCACATGTACCCATTGTAAATAAACACTCCTTACACACCTATGTCGTTGTGTCTGCTCCGTGTTTATGCCAGTATGTGCAATGTACACCATGATTACAATGTACCAGGACCACAGATTGTCCGTAGGCAAGGAGAGGCTGAAAGACCTAGGAAAACACAACAGAACAATAATCACTAGTCAGGCGGTGGTATCACAGCCATCACACAACACTTGTCATCAAGGTACTACAATCTGCACACATTACAAGTAGCAACAGCACCGACATAGACATTGACATTCTGTAGCTGTGCCAAACTAGCCTGTACCAGAAACATTGGCAGCCAGCACTGAGTCAACAACAGGCTGCAGTCACAAAGCTCACATAGACCTTTTCACCAACAACGACATCAGCAGAGAATGGCCCCGTTGTACATTGTCACTCACCTTCAAGTGAAGTAGCGGTTGATGAGCTGTTGACGCAGGTCGACACCTTCCTCCTCTCCACTATCCTCGTCACTGGACATGGCTTGGTTTGCAGGCGGGGGCCTCGGCTGTTCATCAGCATCCAGGAGCAGGGGGATCTCCTTGCGCAAGGCCAAGTTGTGGAGCATGCAGCATGCAACCACAATCTGACACACCTTTTTGGGCGAGTACATCAGTGCACCTCCGGTCTTGTCCAGGCAACGGAAACGTGACTTCAGGAGACCGAAAGTACGCTCCACCACACGACGTGTTCCCCCATGGGCATCATTGTACCGGACTTCACTTGGGGTCCTGGGATTCCGCAGTGGGCTCAGCAACCAAGGACGGTTGGGATATGCTGAATCACCTAGGTGTAAGATACACAGACCAACTTTGTAATATAACTGTGGCAGAGGACAGCATGTCACACACACAGAGCGCTACTTCACTCTGCGTACTCACCCACAATCCATGCACGCTCCGGAAGCAGATTAGCCATCAGCTGTGGCACAATGCTGTTGCGCAGGATGTGCGAGTCATGGGCCGAGAATTTGGCACAGACGTGTGAGATGATCATATCCGCCTGGCACACCACTTGCACATTGATGGAATGGAAATGTTTCCTATTCCTGTAGATGTGCTCACGTGCCTGTGGTGGTACAAGTCCGACATGTGTGCAGTCAATGGCACCAACAACATTGGGGATGTGGCAAAGGGCATAAAAATCACCCGCCAATTCATGCATCCTGGGGAAATGGATATATCTGTCCTTGTAGATCATCATTGCGGACAGGACATCACGTAGCACCATGCTGAACATAGGTTGCGACATCCCACCTGCGTTGGACACCGTGTACTGGAAAGATCCAGTTGCAAAAAAATGCAGGGCCGCCATAACCTTAGACGTTGGTGTGAAAGCCATCGGATATGTTCTGCGAGGCCGCAGGTGGGGCTCCAACATAGCACATAGGTCTTGTAGGGTGGGTCGATCCAGACGGAATTTCCGTATGACCTCCTCATCCTCCATGTCTGCCAGTACTGTGAAGGGACGATGCACATTTGATCTCCTCCTAGGTGAGATGAAAGGGGACACATGTCAATGCAATCCACCATGAGATGTGTCCGACATCTCACGTTTTGACTGACACAACGCCAACAATGACTGTCATCACAGTTAAGCTCACAGCCCAACTTACATGTAGGGACACCTTCAGCTACACCAGTCGTACACCTGTCCACTTTTCACACGGCTAGCACCTCCAAAAACAAAATCTGAGCATGTGAATGCCCAAAGGGATATGGCCACATCTTGCATGAGCAGCCCTGAGAGTAGTTCATACAGCATATGTGTGAAACTGCAACACTACTGTTTCCTACCTAGCTGCTGTACCTGCCACACCTCCTTGCGTAAGTCGAACAGGGCACACATCACCAACACAATGAGCACAGTCTGTGCATAAACAACAAGTATGTGCATGAGCAAAGAAAAGTAGACATGCAAATATGCACAATGTGTAGTCAGACATTCATCACTGTGAGTTGCTCAGCCCTATCACACATTGACATGTGTGCCCATTGGAGAGTCCATCACAACACTGTTCTGTGTACATGCCCAGCAACATCACAAGTGACTTGTGAGGGAGTACATGCCAATGTTTCCAATCATACACACCAACATGGCATGTGTAGTCAGCAGTGGGCTAAATGTTACATTGGCATTGTGTGCACAATCTTGTGCCATGAATCATGTGTCCACTGTGCACTGTTGAGAACTGGCCATTGGCCATTCACACAGCATGATGTGTCCATAGATGCTGTGAAAGTGCTCCGTCACCCAAATCACGGACACTGGATCCAATGTATGGCAGCCATATCGCGGAAGCAACCGCCTGGCACCTGTGGTGTCTCATCGCCAATGGTTAAAACACACTCGCGGCACTGATAGACATATATGTATAGGCAAATGGCAGTTGGCATGCTCCGCCACCCAAATCACGGACACTGGCTCCAATGTATGGCAGCCATATCGCGGAAGCAACAGTCTCGCACCTGCGGTGTCTCACCGCCAATGCCCACCGCAATCGCAGTAGTGAAATACATGTTATGAAATGGTGGTTGGTGTGCTCCGCCAACACAATCCCGGTCATTGGCATCTATGTATAGCAGCCATATCACGGTAGCAACCGCCTGGCCCCTGCGGTGTGTTACCGCCAATGCCCAAGCCCTTACAGCCAATGGGAACCGCGATATCGGTGGCCTGAATCATTTGTGAAGTTAGCGGTAGGCGTGCTCCGCCACCGCGGGGTCAGTCATTGGATACAATTGAAAGATGCACGACCGCGGTAGCGACCGCCTGGCCCCTGCGGTGTGTCACCGCCAATGCCCAAGCCCTTACAGCCAATGGGGACCGCAATCGCGGTAGCATGATGCAAGTCTGAATATCGCGGTAGGCGTGCTCCGCCACCGCGGGGCCAGTCATTGGATACAATTGAAAGAAGCACGGCCGCGGTAGCGACCGCCTGGCCCCTGCGGTGTGTCACCGCCAATGCCCAAGCCCTTACAGCCAATGGCGTCCGCAATCGCGGTAGCATGATGCAAGTTTGAATATCGCCGTAGGCGTGCTCCGCCACCGCGGAGATGGTCATTGGATGCATTTGAAAAAAGCTGACCTGGAAGACCAATTGCAGTAGCTCAGAACCACTGAAACTACCCCTGGGGGCTATATATGTGTGGGAGAGAGCCTCACTTTTCCACTGCTTCCTGAGCCTGCTGCCTGACACCCCTGACCACCAACTGCTGCTGCTCCTGTCTCCAGAGCCTGCTGCCTGACACCCCTGACCACCAACTGCTGCTGCTCCTGTCTCCAGAGTCTGCTGCCTGACACCCCTGACCACCAACTGCTGCTGCTCCTGTCTCCAGAGCCTGCTGCCTGACACCCCTGATCACCAACTGCTGCTGCTCCTGTCTCCTGGACCCAGTGATGTCGAGGACTGAGAAGATCAGGGCCCATTCCTTCACCACCGAGGAGCTGGAGGTCCTGGTGGACGAGGTGCTCACACAGTATGGGAGGCTATATGGTGCTCCTGATGTCATGGTAAGTGTTTCAGAGTGGAAGTGAGAGTGCAGGGAGTGCACACATGAAGTTGATCTGCTGCAGTATGTGCCTGAGAGTGTGGGGTTGTGTCATTCACTGCCTAGCATGCTGTCTCCAGGTGAAAGGGGTGTGTAGCCAATTTCACACGTTTCCCTGCCTGCACATCCAAATTGGAGGGACATGTATTGTTTTGTCAGCCATGCAGTGACGCAGAAAGTTGGTTATGCAGGAGTCAGGACAGAAATTGCCTGTGTGAATGGATGTGTGGGTCCCTGATGCTATTCACAGGCTCATCTGTGGCCTTACCAAGGGTTTACGTCCCGAGGGTACTGAAGGAAGTGTGTCTGACTCAAAATTCACATCATGTACAGTTCAGCACTATGCTCAGGACTGAAATGCCAGAGGGTGACACTCTTGGTGGTAAGTCACCTATAACACAGCAGATTGTTGTACTTTTGTACAGAGCCCCTTCCATTTCCACCAGCATGTGTACTGACTCGCATGTGTAGGCACTGTTTACACTCTCCATTTGACCCTTCATGTGAGATTTCAGATGCCCCACATTGGACCTCAATGTGAGCCCACCTGGCCTACACAGTCACTGCCCAATCTGACAAGGACACATCACTGAATGTACAGAGTGAAACATATGGTTTGTCTGCTAGACTATCCATCACAGAGCCATCTCAGACCTGTATATTGCACACGACAGGCCTTGTGAGAAGGGTGTGAGATTGTGAGCTCATGTTCCAAAATGTGTCCTCCATGACACAGTGAGCCATTCACAGGGCAAGGACATTGAGGTTTGCGCAGTGTTGGACACAGTGAGTCTGCCCCCAAAACATATTTACCAATGTGATGTATATCTTGCTCACACACAAACTGGATAGTAGATGTGGGCACCCTACACATAGCTTTCTGTGCTGGCATCCTGCATGTGTATGAGATGGGCAGGTACTGTGTCCACACTCATACCTGCATGCATTTTCGTATGATTCTCCCATGCAAATGTACTATGTGAGATGCTGTATTGTCTCTGTTAGACATATCTGTGAAGTTGTGCAGAGTTTGTATCATGCTCCTGTACTGAGAGATAGTGGTACATGACCCTGTGGCTCTGATTTTTCCCACTCTTGTCTCCCATGCCTGCAGCTCAAAGCCCACCAGCGTAAGGCCATATGGAGGGCCATTGCACGCAAGGTGCGGGCTCTGGGTGTCTCCAACCGACGACACACACACTGTCACAAGAGGTGGGATGACATCTGCCGGCTGAGCAAAAACGTGGCAGAGATGACGCTGGGGCTGCTCCCTCGGACTGGCAGGTTGGCGCGCAGGAGCATGACACCACTAATGGCCCGCATCTTAGCTGTGACACAGCCTGAGCTGGATGCACGTTTGAAGGACCATCAGCAGCAAGCTGGGGGTGAGTATTCTGTGAAGGGTGACTTTGGTTGTGAGTGGCTGCATGTGTTCCAAGCCTGGGCCAGTGCTGGGCTCCGTGATGCTGCTAGTGTGGTGCAATGGCTTGTAAGTGGCCTCTGTGTTGGGTGCAGCTGTCATGCATTTTCACTACCTGTACTTTCTCATGTCATAGGAGTAATGTCCCTTGACATTGCATTCTGAGTTGTGGCCTTCTGGCATCATCTGCATTGGGGTAGTCAGGGACATCCCAGGAAAGGGAACAGCAGTGTGCATCATCTGAGTGTGAGTGTTACTGCACAGTGTGGTGTGCAACATGGGGATGTCATCTTCTTGTTTTGTGCTTTGCTTGCATATGATGGTTGTGTTAATAACACAGAACTGACCCTTCGTCTCTGTCTATTGCAGCATCTACCGTGGACACAGAAGGACAGGGGGCTGACACCAGTGGTGAGGCATCAAGCATGACTGCTACACACGAGCACACTGACACTGATGTGACCAGCGCCTCGGAGGGGGACAGGAGTCTGCTTGAGGAATCACAGCCAGAGACACCTACCTCTACGTCATCTGACGCCAGCGGTGACACATCTATGTTGGCAGGCACAGGGAGCGGGAACTCTGCCTCCTCTTCCACCACACAGCGTCCAGTGCCCACCCTCCCAGCTGCTTCCACTAGTGCTGCCCGTGTTCGCACCAGTAAGAAGGGGAGAGTGTCTTTCACCCCAGGCACTGCTGCCCTTGCCCCTGTCTCCCCTGCTGCCATCAGTGTTGAGTGTGTGGACCTTTTGCGCCAGCTGTGTGTGGGCCAGACAACTCTCATCAACGCCTTCCTAGACCACGACAAAAAGTTGGCACAGGTAGTTGCTTTCATGGAGGGCATGCATTCAGACGTGGGTGGGCTACACCGGACTGTCCAGTCTTTGTCCTCCGCAGTGACGGCAGCCATTCAGCTGGCACAGTCTCAGAGTCCAGCTCCAGTCCCTTTGGCCACCCCCCTGCCAGTGGCTACATCTGACGATGGTGACCACACACCACAGACCTCAGGCTCAAGATACAGCACACGCAGCACACAACAGCAGCAGCTCAAGCGGGCCAGAGCGCAGACACCATCCCCCCAAAAAACCAAACCCACCCCAGAGCGCAAGGGCAAAAGCCCTTCAGGCGACAATCAGGGGCATAAAGCCAAGAAGCAGGCCTCAGGCTCACATGCCTCAGAGGCATCCCCAGCCACGGACTCTCCTGTCCCAAAAGCGTCTTGCAAAGAAAAGCAGTCAGTTCCCGTGCCTGCTGTGAAGCTGGTGCCAGCTAAGGGTCCACAGAAAAAGCCCTCTAAGTCACATTCACCAACAACCTCAACTCCCATCCACACCCCTGTGAAGCATGGTAAGGAGGGCACTGTAGGGGGTTCACCTGGTCAACAGGGGATGGAGGGGACAAGGCCAGGCCAGGCTAAGCGTAACGCAGGATCCAGCAGGTCCCCAGAGGGAGGGCCACCGGCTGCACCTGATGCAACTTTGGTGGTGAGTGTGCCTGTTGTGGCCGCCCCACCTCCCACTCCTACCAAGACAACACTTCCATATCAAATCCCCAAGAAGTGGAAAGGTACCCCTCAACATTCTCCCTCCCACACTGTGTCTCATGGCAGCATGTCTCCGCCTCCACGGGCCACCACACCACCCGGTCCAAGCAGCCCTCCGGCTCCCAAAGCCACTGATGCCTCAAGCTCAGCTGGTCCGCTCTCTCCCAGGTCCAGTCTTCCAACTGGCCCCGACACTCAGCCAGCTCCCAGTCAGACTGACAGACAAGTCTGAGGTTAAATCCCCCTCACACACCTGTCTCTCCCACAGCGGTGCCTGTACTGCCCATTGTTATCCCCCTAGCTGTGTTGCTGACCATGACTGTGTACAGTCTCACACATTCCCTGTGCAGCTCTCATGTACCTACTCTGCAGTTTGGACTGGCCACTGGCCTTGCTGTACATTGCTGTGTTTGCCCATTCCCTGTGTAGCTTCTCATGTAGCTACTCTGCAGTTTGGACTGGCCACTGGCCTTGCTGTACATTGCTGTGTTTGCCCATTCCCTGTGCAGCTTCTCATGTAGCTACTCTGCAGTTTGGACTGGCCACTGGCCTTGCTGTACATTGCTGTGTTTGCCCATTCCCTGTGCAGCTTCTCATGTACCTACTCTGCAGTTTGGACTGGCCACTGGCCTTGCTCTTGTCTACTTTTGATGCCTATCTGTGTAATTTGTAATAAAGACAGTTACTCCTGTTGTCTGCTTTGTCAGTCTCCTTGCTAAATAAAGGGTTTTCTGTGTGGGTATGGTTTAATGTGACACATGCTCTGTATGCCACTTTAACGTTGCCAATTGCTAGTTTCACTTTTTCAGAGTTTGGCTGAGGTGAGAGGCACTTCAGTTCTTATTGACTCTGAGGCTTGGGGGTGCACTGATGGTTATTTGTGATGATCTACTGTTATCCTAATGATTCTATGGTCAGGTTTGCTAAATTGTACACATGTCATGTTAGGATGCACTACCAGCACAGAGGGGAATTCTACCCACAGGATTACAGGCAGGCTGGCCAGGGTCCATCATGTCTGTGTGATCTTTCTTCATGTGTGAACAGCAGTGTTGGTGTATGGTCATCTTGTGATGGCCAGTCATCTTAGTCACATGGGTACATTTAAATGTGCGCACTTGGGTGGTCATGAGTTGTGCAGTGTAAAGGGGATGACTTTGTCAGTAGTGTTGATGTGTGTGTGCCCCTGCAATGGCAACTGCACACGTTTCAGCCAGGAGTTGGGTGCCTGTTAGTTTGATTTGTCAGCCCTGTGCTTGTGGTTCTGTGCACATGTGGGAGTTGTAGGTTGTGCACTGTGCAGTCTGTTGGTGTGTCCTTGCACTCCTGGGGGAAACCTACCTGTTGTTGCTGCCAGTTGTGAGTATGCAGAGTGTGTGACTGGCAAGTCAGTGTAGTGTTTTGTTGATCAGCCATGTGTGTTGATACTGTTTGTGTTCACTGTGCAGACCTGCTCAGCCACACTGACATTGTGGGTGTGTTTTCTCATGCATTGCTGTCACTTGAGCCATTTTTGGCTCCAGTATGGCATGTGGGATGTGGAGTTATCCAATCCCCTATCTGTGCTTCTGATGCCTACCCATTGTGAGTGACTACTCCATCTATTTGTGTATGGTGCACTCCTGACCTGTCCACTACTGACATACACACCACTTCACTCTCATGTGAGCTATCCCCTTGGGTTGCCAGTGTGTGTGCCTCCCCACCACTTCATTTGTTACACTATGCTTTGTGGTGCTGATCTGTGCACAGGACCAATGTGCCACTCTGGCCAGTTTCCCAATTAGTTAAGTGTGATGTTCTTGTACTTGTTTGCAGTCAGGGTTGCTCATGTGCAGTGCAACAGTTAGTGCTACACAGTCCTCTGGTCATGTTGTTTGCCCCTGTGTGTCCCAGAGTTGTGCTTCTGTGAGTGTTGGGTTAGCTGTATGTGTGTTTACTGAGGTACTGCTACCCTTCCTGAGTGTTGTGTTCTCTGTGTGCTGTGATGATTTGTGTTGTGGGTGTTGATGTTGGGGCACTCTGATATGTGTGCTACTGGTTTGGTTGGTGTGCACACACTGCTTGTTGTGCATGCAGTGCTGTGGTTGTATGTTGCCTTGTACTTGCCTGGTGTACATCCCCTGATGTCCAGCTGTGTTTGTAATCTGATGTATTGGCATGAGCATCTGTTGTGTGTTTGATGTGGATGTGTGCAGTGTTTGGCCTGTGTTGGCTCTTTCAGCTGACAGATGCTGTGTGTGCGATGTTCTATTTGCATGCCATTGTGTGTGAGTTGTTTGTGCATTGTGAGACATTCAGATGTGTGTTGCAAGTGTAGTGTGCATTACTTGTGTGTCTGTCACATGCACTTGGGACTATTCTTGTTCCTGTGCTTGTTATGTGTGCACCTTGGTGGTTTCTCCTCCTATCTTTGAGCTGTCACTTGTCAGGATTGTGCATGTGCATGCATGTGGTACGGTATGACACCATGTTGACTTGATGGCTGTTGAGGTATGTCTGTCTGTGTTTTCTTATTGTCCCATTGATCCCAGTTTGTGGCCATGATTGTTTAGAGGTGATGCACTTCTTGTCTGTGTTGGGGTATGGTGTCTGTGCATTGGTCCTGAGTGATGATGTTGTGTCCTCCTGTTCTGTCTGGGGTCCCATTGCCTTTCCACTGTTTGTCTGCACATGTCTGACCTGTTTGACTTCTGTGTTTGTTGTTTGTGAGGTTTGTGTTTGGCTATTGTTTTTGTGCCAGCATTGGGTCAGGCATCCCTGAGTGTGTGTGTGATGTTTGTGTATGCACCCCAGGGAGTGTGATTGTTAGTCTACTGACAGGATATTATTTGCACCATTCTGTGTATTTGTCACTGCTGTTGAGTGGTGCATGTGTGAGGTGGGTGTAGGAGGGGTATGTGTGAAGGATCCAACTTGTGTTTGACAGTCAGGGAGTGTGACGATGTGCCCTGTGTGTTGTGCTGCTGACATACACATGTCAAGTAATTTGTGACAGATGTGTGGCTGATACTGTTTGACTTCAGACACTTCCTATCATCCCTGTGCCTATGCATGGCTTGCCTTGCTGTCTCCCAGACTTGTTGCACAGTGGTCACTGTGCTTTACTTTGACTAACTGGGACAGCCATTTGTGATTTGATGGCCTAAGGGTCTTGTGATATGTTCCTTCTCTTGCATGTGATGTACACATGCTTTGTGGCTAGCTCCTTGGCTTTCCATCAGTGTCCACCTCACTTTTGTGTTGCCCATTTCTTGTCCTCCATTGCTGCTGACGTGGTATGTGTATGTGGCTGTGTGTCAGTGTGGGGTGTGTCTAGGTGACTTGACAGGCAGTGTGTCCAGTTGAGTGATTGCTCATATTCTGTGTGAGTGTTCATTTTGTGATTGTACTCAGTTTGCTTGACATGAGTGGAGTGTGGGGTTGGGGAGGAGGGTTACCCTGGCCCTGGTCTTCTGTGCTGGGTGTTCCTCTTCAGCCCCACATGCTGGGACTGGCTCCCTGGTTGTTTGGTGTGTGTTGTTCAGGGTCTGGGTTCACCAGGCTGGTCGATTGTGCAGGGGGGGCACACAGCATGTCCCCTGATGGGTGTGGGGGGCCTAGTGTGTGAAGGCTTGGGATGGGGCCCTGTGAATCTTTGTGGACTGCCCATGCCTAGCGCTGGCCCTGCCTACTACATTGTGCTCCTGTTTTGCCGCGCCTGCAGTGCCGCGGTGCCGTGACCGGGAGATTGCATTGATTTGGCGTTTGATGGGTGAGCTGGATGCGGAAGGGTGTATTTGTGACAGGTAGGACATGTGTGGGTACACTTGTGGATGTGTTCCTGTCCCCACCAGAGTGTCTGGTGTGGACAGGAACCGTTTATCATCCCAGGAGTTGTGTGTTGTGGTTGTGTGCGGAGTTGTGTGATTGCGTACCTGCGGCAATGTCCGCGACGGTGCATTACTTGCTGGTAGTGTATCAGGTACAGCACCGGAAAGGCTTGTAGAGCTGGATCCATTGCGGTCGGGACCGGGTGGAGGGGATCGGGAGTCTGGTTTCGCGCTCCGCTGCCACGCTTCCGCCGTCTCTGGTTAGGAGGTTTCTCTGCTGCGGTGTGAGGGGCTGTTTGGGGCATCGTGATTTGTACGGCGGTCGGGACGTCATTCCGCACGGCGGTGGGTCTCTATTGGCTCACACCACCGCGGTGGCGGGCGCATTTTTATGGCGGTTCACGTCACACCGCGGCGGACGGGAAATGCGCTATGTTTGACCATTGTAATATGGCGGCCGTGGGAACCGCCGCTGGCGTGCGGAAAATGGCATTTTCCGCCAGCACCGCCCACCATCGTAATAGGCCCCTTGGTTTCCCTTTGTAGCGTTTCCCCACTTCATGGTTTTGCACACAACTGAACATGCCGAATTTTAGCCGAGTGGACCAAGCGAGTAGTAGATTTTGTGTGGCAAAGCCTTTTTGGTATGCAGATGGTGGATTGTCCTACATTATTAATACATGCACCTCTTCTTACATAAGAGCATCCAGTGCCTCCAAAACTCCCTGCACTGCCAAGAGCAGGGGGGATTTAAAATAATTGTGGCAGCTAACAGATGCCCTGGTGTCCTGCTAGTATTTAACAGCAATATTAGTGGGGTGGCTGTTTACTCTCATGGTGCTCCTTTGCCCTCAAAAGATTAAGGGCGATGGAGGACCAGGACAGCTGCAATTGTAAACAAGGCATAGGAGCATCTTTCCCGGACCTCCTTGAACATTAATTTGAGGGTCAAAGAAGACCAGGACTGCAAACATATGACACAATGACAGATTTTGATTTGCAAACATGGTTCTTTGACTGACAAACTGCTTTTGTCAATTTGTAAATTACTTTTTCAGAGACTAGATTAACCCGTTGCATGCGTCGGACGGCCCCCGGCCGTCCGACGTCACGGTGGGCGTGTGCGTCGGATGGCCGGGGGCCGTCCGATTTGCTCACGCGTGGAATTCGCCCGCACAGCGGGGAAATTCCAGCCGCGCCCGAAGGGTTAATCAACTTTACATATCTTACCAATGCAATAATAATTAATCTCAAATTAAAAGTAAAATAACATTGCACATATGACACGTTTGCATGACTTCTGCTACAAAATGTCCCATTTCATCCTTACATGTGTGTGATCTATGCTTCAGGTGGTCATGGCTTCAAAGCTCACTCCCATTCCTACTTAAGAAAGAGACCCAAGTTGTTTTTAGTTTTTATTTGCCATTCTAACCTATGTGCTCTGCATAGACTCTTTTTATTCGCTTTGAGAATTTTCTTATACCAATCCTTAAATGTTGGTGTAGATACAGAATTGTCAATGATGGGTTATAATAGATCTTGCCACTACCATCAATATGAAAGTAAATTTAGGTCTGCAGCTTGACAAGTCTATGATGTGTCTACAGCTGCCTATCAGGTCAACTACATGGTCAGGAAGTACTACAACTCCTAATCCTTGGTTTAAATATCTCATATCAATAAATATTCAGTTTGGGACATATGCCGACCGTGTGCAAGCAATTGCCAAAGATTTAGCTTTGACACCTGGGACAGATTAATGGAGCGTCACACCCACCCAATACAAGAACACATGAGTAAAATATAGCATCCACTTAATACAGAGATGCATATATCTGAGGTTGGCAAATCTGTTGATTGTAAAATATAAAATATTAATGTTTTAAAATTTGTCTGTAAATAATTATTCCAGTCTCTTTTGCCCACTTCTTAAACATTTTCTCAGAAATTTCAGAAGAAGTAGTTTGTATAAGCAAGGATACCAAAAGCTAATTTCGGTAAACACCCATTAATTACCAAAGAATGATTTCAACAACTTAGATGACTAATCATTATTTGTAATCTCGGACATACCTACAGAGTTGATTCTTTGCCTTTATTGTAGTCAATACAACAGCTCGGGTTCCATATCAAGCTGCTCAAACCAGCTCCAAGGCTTCTATTGAATTCCAATGAGGAAGTCTGCAATATACATGATGCCAACACTACGGCCACCCGACTGCAGCCAAATTGCTGAGAGAAGGAAAACCCATCAAGCAACTTTCATGTGTAATTTTGTCTCTGATCATCAGAATGCTACAGTGACAGATTAAGACTATTTATTTTTATTTTCATTGAGCTTCTGTGAATCGCAATACACAACGAATTTACAATAATAAATCTTAGAAAATTAATTAGATCAAAATGTGCTGTTTCAACCCAAATGTAAACTTGGAGCTACAGGATGCAAACGGAGCTAGGTAAAACATTTTATCGTTAGGCAAAACAGATCCATCCTCTTCTTTCGAAGGGCATTGATTCTTTAATGCGAACACCCTACAATATGCTGTGGGGTAAGGAGCAGGGCATTTGAACCAGTTCCCAGTACTGTGTTCACAATTGAGAAAATGGCAATGGGGCAGCGGTTAAATCCCAGAGGAACACTGTTTTTCCACAAACACCACCGGACTGCCATTGACAAGGCAGTGAGGGACCTACAGTCATTCCAGTGCTTGGGCAATACCAGGAGGATGTAGAAACAATTTGGTATGTGGAGGTGTGATATCAACCGTAGGTGGTGAACATTATAATGGCTGAAAATATAAATGTTCTGTGGACAGCACAGAGCAGTCAAACCCTAAGGGACCTTAAAAAGTATACTCTGTTTTTTGTTAACAGGCAAGGTCCTTTAGACATTCGCTTAAAGAACACAATTGAGAACATTGAACCTGGAAGCTGTCCGGACCTTCACTACCCCCATTGTTTTGAGGGTGAAGGAAGAACAGGATAGTAACCAGCCATCCCAGCGCTCTTTTTGAAATTGAAATTGAAATTGAAATTGAAAAAGGCTTTTGTATAGCGCATGGCTACCCGGAGGCATCCCAGCGCTGCGGAGGTGACTGGAGGAGAAGAGAGATTAAGGGAATAGCCAAGTTTTCAAGCGTTTCCGGAAAGTCAGGTGATTAACCTCCTTGCGGATAGGAAGAGGAAGAGCATTCCAAAGCCTAGAAGTGATATAGGGGAAACGGCGACCGCCTGTTCTGGCCTTCTTAATTCTAGGGACCTCGGCCAGGTAGAGCTCGTCCGAGCGCAGACAGCGTGTAGCCTTGTAAGGTTTGATCAGATTTTTAGTTATAGGGGGGCCTCTGCCCTGCAGACCCTTGTGTGCAATGCATAGGGCTTTGAAATGTATTCTCTCCTGAACCGGCAGCCAGTGGAGAGCGCGAAGCGCAGGCTTTGCTGAGCAGCGGTTATTTGTGCCTGTAAGGAGTCTTGCTGCAGCGTTTTGAACCACCTGCAGTTTGGCGATAACCGATTTAGGAGCACCCAAATACAGAGCATTGCCGTAGTCCAGCCTAGAGAGAATAAGTGCCTGGACCAGCAGCTTTCTTGAGTGGCTAGGTAGGAGAGGGAGTATTTTCCGGGTGGTTCTGAGCAGGCCATAGCACGTGGTGGCCGTTTTCCTTGCTTGGACTCTAAAGGTAAGATCATGGTCGAGCCAGATACCCAAGCTTTTTATCTCCTTTTTGGAGAGGGAGCTGGGCCCATGCAGATCGGCCACATGATGTTTGGATTAAAATTTGCTTGGTTGCCCAGAAGCATAAGCTCCGTTTTCTCGCCGTTGAGCTTCAGATGAGATGAGCTCATCCAGCTAGCGACTGTCTTAAGGCAAGAATGCAGGTCCATGGGGGACTGCTCCGACTGATTCAGTGCCACGATTAGTTGGGTGTCATCAGCATATGTGACTATGTGGATTCCGAAAGGGGCTACAATCTCCGCCAAGGGGGCCATATATATATTAAAAAGAGTAGGACTCAGAGACGAGCCCTGGGGAACACCACATTGCAGCGGAACTGGCTGGGAGCGAGAATTCCCTTCCAATACCTGGTAGAACCTTTCTTCCAGGAACGATTTCAGCCATGTTAGAGCCGTACCTGTCACTCCCGCTTTTTTTAAACGATGGACCAGTATGCCGTGGTTCACCGTGTCAAATGCTGCACTTAGATCTAGGAGGATAATAGCCGAGGACCCTCCGGAGTCGAGGATTTTTCACTTACGTACTGGACACAGAGGCATTAGATTCCTGGTCATCATTCTCCCTGCCCTTGTTCAAGGCTGCAACAAATTCTCCTGCTGTGATTTGGCAAGGTAGGACATGGACATCCAAATATATGCTGTCCTTGGGCAGGGCAGGATGTACAACAAAAATAGCCTACTATCCCTTGGGCAAGACCAGGAGGGGAAAATGAAGTTTGGATGATCCCTCCACTGTACTTGGTCAAGGCAGGAGCAGAAGCCAAACTCCTAGATTTTAGGTAGGGCCAAAAGGATCATGTAACACCAGGACAGCTATTAACTGCCATGATGAAAATTATACACTTCCCCTGGCCCTTGGGAAAGGCAGAAGAAGGTGGAACTATGTGCTGCCAAAATTGGTCTACTTGCATTAACCTGTTTTTGTTTGCTAAAGTTGCCTATAGGAATTTTCCTCTGTAATCAAAAATGTACCAAATTTATCAGGATAAATATAGACCTTGTCAAAATTTACATTATGCAGTGTAATTCCCTTAGGGGCCGATTCCGATCTCGGCCGGTAGGGCTCCGAATCGGATTCGGCTTAACCGGATCCGATTCGGAGCCCTATTTCCCGACCGATTCGTACGCGCGTCCGGGCGAGCGAGTACGATGCGAAATCGCCGACCGACTCGTCCGGGCGTCCCAACCGCTCCGACCGACTCGTTCCCGGGTCTAACCGCACCGACCGACTCGCTCGGACTCGACTCGCACCGTGCAATGGAGACGTTCCCCGGCCGGGTAAGTACGATGCGCGCCGCGAGCAGTCTGACCGAGCCGCGCACTCCGGCTCCAAAGGGCAGTCGGAGCCGGACTTTGGGGGTCCGTGTCGGACCCCCCTGTACGCGTAGCCGCGCGAGTCACACACAGGGGGGACACATGGGTCCCCCCTACACGTGCATGTACGGCAAGACCCGCATCGACGCGCACACGCTGTAGGGGGCGCCCTTGTTCGCGTCGTGCCCATTGAGTCAATGGGAGCCCGTGTACGCGTCGTACGACTGGCTCCCATTGACTTCAATGGGAGTCCGACCGAATCGAGTCTGATTGCATACGTGCGCATCGTACTCGTTCGGTCGGACTGCTAGAGTCCGATTCGGTCGGAAATCTCTCCGGGTCCGGCTCGGTCGGAGAGATTTCCGGCCCGAATCGGAATCGGCCCCTTAATTTTGAAAATTTTGGGTTCCGCTTGTTACGTGACATTCCCGAAATTATGCTTTTATGCCACTTCGCATAATTACAAGCCATTTACCTTGAAAATGTACCCCAAATGTGCAGATTCACAGGAACAATAGAATGCAAGAGGTTGTTCACTGTGCATTTGGGTAACCTTTAGGTAGTTTAAAATCACGGACACATTCACCTGTTAGCGAATCACTGATATAATATCGACAGACACATTATCGACCTACATTTTTATCGACACAAAAATATCGACAACCCTAATATCGATACTATATACTTAATTTAAAAAATACACTATTATCGACACCACAATATCGTCATTTAAAATTATCGATGACACAAATATCGAACACATTATTATCGTTATATAAATTATCGAACATACTTTAAAAAGATACATGTCCAAAATATCGATAACAAAAATATAGACAGCAATATTATCTTTTTTACAAAATATCGACAACTCAAAAATAAAGAAAACACACAAAATTAAACACCATAAAATTTAGTTAAATACATAAACATACATTGCATATAAAATAGAACAAAATACATAATTTTTGAACATATTAAACCATAATTAAAACATTAGATAATAAACACACTATTAATAACAATTTTAAATGTAAACTTGCATCATATCAACACATTTTTTTACATAGCATATATAACATAATGCACAGCAAAATAATTCAACATGTGTAGAAAAAAAAACCTGACTCTTAATTAGCGTTTTCCATATAAGGAAAACAACTACCAAAACAATTAAGACAATAAAAAGTAACCAATATAAATACACATTATTAAAATAAACCAATGAGATCAAACAATCAATTAAATAAACACTATATAAAGAAAGAAAACTTAGGGGGTCATTACGATCCGCCCGCCATTTTCATCTCCCCGCCTAACATTTCCCCCCGCCATATTACGATGGCGGTGGGGACCCAGGCGGACGGAAAGACCGTCTGCCAGTTTTCCGCCGGTAGGCAATCAGCCCGATTGCCTACCGGGCGGAGAGACCTGCAATATGGTGGAGGTGCCTTGCAGGCACCGCCATCCATATTACGATGCTGAGCGGTCTCATGCCTTTCCATGGCGGAGACTCTGCCATGGAAAGGCATGCAGAGAATGCCTTTAGGGGCCCGTTGCGGGCCCCCAGGTGGTTGGGGGGTGGGTGGCTGCACTTGGGGGTACCTGTGGTACCCCCGACATTTGCATGCACAAGGTGGCAGGCACCGCGCGGTGCCTGTCACGTTGTGCATGCAAATGCACGACGTGCATTCACAGCATTGTGGCGGGCGGTGCGGTGAGCACCGCCTGCCACAATGCTGTGAATAGGGCTTGCCACCACCACGGTGGTGGTGGCATCCTAATATCATTTGCGGGACCGCCGCACCCCTTGCGGACGGTCCCGCATTCCGCTGCGGTGGCGAGCGGACTTTCTCCGCCCACCATCGTAATGATGCCCTAAGTCTTATTTTACAGCTTAAACCAAAAACAATAAGGAAGCCGAAACTATGGGTGGGCGGAATTTGCGTAGTCGTGTTACGCAAAGTTCCGCAAAACGGTAAAAAATCTCTGCGAGCTACGCGGAATTCCGCGAGCATGCGGAATTGCTTGTTCTGCCATTCGCGATGCGTTTTTCCTGTTCGGGGACGCTGTTTGCGTGCTCGGGGGAAATATCTCGCGAACTTGCCCATGCGGTCACCAATTGGCACGGCCATCTTGTTTCACTTGTCCCACCCGCTCGCGATGCGTTTCCTGTTCGTGAACGCGGATGTCCGATGGCGCGTCCGAATGACGTGTTCGCACACTCTCGAGGGATCGTGCGGCCGGATAGGAAAACTCGTCGGCGAATGCAGGGATCCCGGTAAGTCGCTACCGCGTGCGCGAACACGCATTTTGAAAGCGCGAACAAGGAAAAAATTCCGCTATGCCGCGGATCGCGGAATTTTCGGCAATTCCGCGTTCTCCACGGAACGCGGAATTGCCAAAATTCCGCAAATTCCACGAGCGGAGCGGAATTTACCGCCCAGGCCTAGCCGAAACTCTGCCGGATTTCTACCACAAGCAAGGACTTCATCAAAGCCAAAGCTCTTGCACTCTTCAAAAAAGTAAGTAAATTACCATTTATAAAATAACAGTTAAACTAAGATTCAAAAACTAATATGTTTCCTACTCAAATAATTAAATTATATTTTTTCTATTTATATTTCCACTACAGATAATTCTAAAAAAAAACAGAAATTAACAGATCACCTCCTGAAACCATCGAACTAATAAAGTATTATTCAAAACGCCTTTCAAAAATTTCTATAAAATCCATCCAAACCCCAAATCCATCTCAAACACCCACCCCACCCCATGTACAAATGTAATAAAACAAATAAAAATATGTTTTACCTTTCTTACAGAAAAACCAATGACTTAACAAGATTCAACAAACAAAAAAAGAACATCTCCATTTAATAGCATCTGAAAAAGGACTTTGTAAGTATATTTAGAAAAATGTGTATTTATTAAAAAGTAAACATGTATAATATTCTTTTTAATAATTTTCATATACATTTGTTATAGAATTTACCACATCACAATGACAGAAGGCGCACAATTTATTACATCCCAAAAAGGAAAATTTCTGTTATGTTATATGGGCTATGTCTACACCCAGGAAAAGCAGAGTGGACTAAAAGTCAATTGGAAATGTTCCAAGTATTATTCAAATAAATGTTATGGTCGTGCAACTACTAGAGAAACAACTGTTTTGTATGCAAGGGAACATAACCATCCTCCTAATGTTACAGAGATTGAAGTTAGAAATGCCCTTGATAACATTAAAGAAGCTAGCACTAGCTCACAAACACCTACAAGTGTAATACTTAAAGAGCTGCTGCCTAGAGTACCCAAAGAAGCAACTGGACAAATGCCTTCCATTGCTTCATTAAAAAAAACAATAGCTTGCACCAAAAAAGCTACAACAACTACCACAACTACTCCTAAAACTTTTGAAGAGGTGATAATTCCCCCGGAACTAGCTCTAACTCACAATGAGGAACCCTTTATTCTCTATGATAATAAATGTAAAGAAAAGAGAATAATAATGTTTGCTACTGCAAACAATTTAATTAAGCTCCAACAATCTGAAACATGGATGATGGATGGGACTTTTAAAATCTGTCCCAAACCATTCTACCAATTGTACACTATCCATGGCCTACACCAAAACACTAACATCCCCTTTATTTACGCCTTGCTACCCAATAAACAGAATTCAACAGATATAGAAATACTAAATAAAATGAAACAAGAAACAAATAATTATTTTCCTCAGAAAATAATTATAGATTTTGAGAAAGCTATGATAACTGCTATTCTAAAATCATACCCACACACATCAATACAAGGATGTTACTACCATTTCAATCAGTGTCTATGGAGACACCTACAGAAATCTACACTATGGGGCTCATTACGATGGCGGGCGGATTTGGTCCGCCCGCCACCGTAGCGGTGATTGGGTCCGACCGCCATGAGTGTGGCGGTCCCACCTATACAATTACGATGGGACTGCCACCGCTGCGGTCGGATTCCGCACCCTTAACATTGCGGCGGTGGCTGCTGACAGCAGCACCGCCGCGATGTTGAAAGGAGCATGTTGTGCATTTCACTGCACTACGTGGCAGGCACTACACTGTGCCTGCCACTTGGTGCAGTGAAATGTAGGGGGTACCATGAGTACCCCCCTATTGCACCCACACCTCCCCCCAACACAAGGGGGGCCCGCAACGGGCCCCTGAAGGCATTCTTCGCCAGCCTTTCAATGGCGGTTCAACCGCCACGGAAAGGCTGGTTTCCGCCGGCATCATAATTGTGCCGGCAAAGCCTGCTAGGCTCCGCCGCCATTGTGAGCATGCTGACCGCTCCGCCAGGCAATCGTGACGACTGCTACCGGCGGAAAAGCGGCGGACGGACTTTCCGTCCGCCGCGGTACCCACTGCCATCATAATGTGGCGGGGGTAAATCTCATGACGATGGCGGGCGGATCGTCACTGCCGGGCCGGCGGTGGCGATCCGCCCACCATCGTAATGAGCCCCTAAGTGTAGAGTGTGCGACAAACAGTTCATTCGCATACCACATAAAAAAACTGATTGCACTAGCCTACGTGCCAGTAACTGACATGGCCGAACATTATAACCTTTTACTAGAAAGTCCCTACTACCATCAACATGAACAAAAATTAAGTCCCCTCCTAGACTATTTTGAAGATACCTGGGTAGGAAGACTCCATAGATCAGGCCATAGGAGACAACCAAAATACCAAATACCATGGTGGAATGCGTACCTTACCACACTAAACCAAAAAGCCAAAACCAATAACGCTGTTGAAGGATGGCATAATGCCTTCCAATCATCAACAGGACGAGGCACACCTACCCTACATAAACTCCTAGTTTCCCTACAAAAAGAACAAAGCTACCAAGAACTCAAAATGGAGCAATCTGTCACACAACTAAAGCCTAAACTATCCAAACAAACTAAGAAAATGTATCAATACCTACAACAATAAGTTAAACTATACCCTACAACAAGAGGCCTAGAATACTTAGGAATGATTGCCAAAAGCCTACTCTAAACTCTAAAAACAATGTAAATGTATAATACTTTGCATTTAAATTGTTAAAATACATACAAAACAATTTTATTTATTCACAAAACTATTTAATTTGTCTAATATATTTCTATTATTAAATAAATATATATAGACACATTAATTAAATATGTGAATAAATAAACAGCAACAACAGTACATTTTTTACTTTTTCCCTCCCACAATTAAAAATTTTAAAAACTTACCGTTTCTGTACTTGTAGATTATAATTCCCACATCTTCTGAATTACGGCAGGTAGTTCATAATCCAAAAGAATTAAAAGGTTTCCCCCAAAAAAATGGAAAAATCCAACTGTACCAAAAATAAATCCTCCGTCCGTAAATCCACAATCCCGAAACCATAAAAAACCAGAAAAAAGATTTAAAAAAGAAACGCTCCATGAAACCCAAAAATTAAGAAAGTGTTAAATAATTATTAGTTACTAAAACTAATATACACTTCCTTAATTAAAAAAAACGCAATCTTCCAGGCCGCAACTTCTTTCGGATAAAACCTAGAAAACAAAAACACAAACATTCCCACCCACACAAATATGCACATAATATACCAAATTACAATATTACAAACACTATACACACAATAGTAATACATATACAACTCTACTATACAATTTCTAACTAGGCCTCAAAAACGTAACACTACAGGAATCGTCGATACCTAACTAAATCACAAAAAACGCCATAACTTCGTAAACCGAACTCAACACACACTAACTACAACCTAACTATCTTCAAAATCTTTTTAAAATATAGTTTAAATAAAGAAAAGTATTCTTACCTTGCTCAACGTGAAGCAGCTTCCAACCGCGAGCTTCTCCCCTTCGAAATGACCCAAAACAACAGTGAGCGGTTACAAAATACAAGCCCCAAACAAATATGGCAGCTTTAAACATATAAAATAAATACATTTTATTTTTAAAAATGTTATAAGGTGATATAAAAATTACTATTATGTTTAATTAAAATAGTACAATTTGTATATTATTTGTTTAAATGCATTATATGTTTTTTAGACATTGTAAAATTATAATAATAAATATTATTAAACATAAAGGGGCCCATTACGATGTCGGGCGGAAACACTACCGCCGTGCCGACGGAGGTAAAAACCGCCCATTACCGTCCGCCAGCAACTGCCCGCACTCCCGCAAAATTAGGATGTGAAAAGTCAGGCCAATACCGCCCGCAAGCCTGCGACGCCGCCCGCCATCAAAGTGCGCCCGCGCACGTAGCGGCGCCAGCCAACGGAAGCACACCGTCCGACGAAATGACGCACCGCCCGGCGTACAAATTACGATGACACAACCAAACAGCCCCATCGGCAAAGACACACCGCACGAGAACAGGAGGCGGAAACTACATTGCTGACCAGAGAAACACCAACCCGGACTACTCCGACATGAATCCTGCACTCCAGGCCATCCCAATGCTGATCCTGATGCAGCACCTAGGACTGAACGCGCCACGACGACGCAGGTAGGCAGACACACAACAAGGGCATGCAAAAACGCACACCATGCAAGGGCGGGAAAACTGTACATGGGCCCCCTAGACACCCCTGTGGGGACAGGACACATCCAACACTGCACCCACACATATCCCACCTGCAAAATATGGGCAACCCGCAACATCATGGGCACCCAATACCCCGGCCCGGGAGGTGACGTACCCGGCACGGCACCGCAGCGCCCCGGCGATGACGCACATGCGCACAACGCAGAGGCCAACGACAGCGCCACGCATGGGCTGCACACAAACACCGCAGGGCCGCAACAACACACCACACACACCAGCCCCACCCTGAAGGCACAAGTCACGTGGTCCCCCTACGTCAACCATGACCACAACCGAAAACTCACAGTTGCCAAAACGTAGTCACACAAGTGTGCCGAACAGGGGAGCAAAGTGACGTCGGAAGAGGACACACAACTGTGTGCAAAGCATGGAGAAGCACACGGCAGCTGCCACAGAACTGCACAAACAATGGACATTGACCGCAAAAGGCACGCCAGTCACAACAAACAACAGCTATACCATCCTGCACGCAACAACAAGCCATGCCATGTCCAAAATTGAGGAACGCTGCTGCCTGCGAACAGGTGTTCACAATCACGGCGCCCACACACCAGTCCCAATGCACAGCGGGAAAGAAGTGACACACCCACACACGCGAGAGCAGATAGCAGTGAATGTCCTTCCATTCCCACAGCCAAATCACATTGCAACATATCCCGCAGGAGAACGGAGCCATTGGAACAACCACAACCCAAACATAGCCATGCTGAGTCAACCATGCACTGGCAGATAAGGCTGAACATGAAAGAAAGATAAAACTACAAAATACAATTATACCACTGTGCCTTGTGGCTCAAATGCAAGTAATCAGGAAGGAGTCAGACACCACTGGCCTTGACCATTCATAGGAGCATGTGGGATGAGGGCCTGTGGCCGCCTCCCAAGCCATACACAAAGTCCTGCCGCCTAACATCCATACAAGAACACACAGCAACGTCGGAGGTTGAACGCAGCAGACAGCCCAGACAGACGGAGCACGACATCCCAGCACACCGCAGCAAAATGGACGGGGCACCAGCACTATACACCTACGCCAGACAGATGCAGCTGTACAGCAATAGCTTGCAACAGATACTAGGCAGTGCAAATCTGGCCATGCTGAACGTAAGTTATCGAGTAACTTACCGCATTGAAATGTTCAGCTGCGTCAAGCCCGTTTTCTACTGTCGGAGGTGCCCGTACCACTGGCCTGTGGATGTATGTCTCTCCAACCCGGCATGTCCAATCGGGGACCTGGTACAACTGTTCTCACCCCTGGACGCCCACGACAGGAACTGTTCAGTGTATGGGGGCATGGCGTTCGTGGCTGCAATAGGACACACACTGCAATGGAACCAGTGTGCCTCCGCACAACGTATGCTGGATCACAGTTTCATCGAATGTCACCCGACATGTCCCATCAGGATCATACAAGGGACAACTTACGAGGAACACGTTGCAACCCACCATCCGCTTCATTGGATGTCAGCCACAAATACCACCAATGCGAGGGATGCTCTGCAGGAAGGTATCGCATACCTGACAACCTGTCAATTCATGGGTCCCCAAATCAATACCCACAACTGAACATTCATGTGCAACACCCCACCCATGCTTGCCGTCCGCACGCAGTGGCCAGTCAGCTGTGCAACAACTACACCATGCACTCGGAAAGAAACGCCTCACCATCAACTCCACCGTCATGACACCTGACAGTTCCGGGACATGCACCCTGTCCATCACCAAATCCCCTGTCCCTGCATGAACACGGGGAGGCTGGAGAATGGGACCTGTGTACAGTGACCACATGGCCAACATTGCACGCACCACAATGCTACAACATGCATGCCGCGCACCTGAACACATGCTCCTGTATGTGCACGCTTATCTGTCTGCTGAACAACTTAAGAACTGTCATCTCACCTCCCTCTGAACATCTGTGCCAGGACATTTGCATGGACAACAAATGCAACACCCCACAACATGTCCCCGGGCAGTGAGTCATGTACAGTAGCCACCATATCTCAACAACATGACAGGCTATGCTGCATGCATGTAGGCACATGCTCTGATGACACCTCTGACGCAGGTGTGTCGGGGTCACAATTGTCGTAAACCTGTGCCATGGGACTCAGATGTACTGTGCACATGATGTAAAGTTGTCTGATAGGGTAAACCAAAACTGTCTGTGTCACAGCCAAGGGCACCTCAGTAATGAGCTAATGAACTGTAGCATAGCAAGGGCAGGGCATTCTGAACTCTGAAGCCCCATCTCCACAATTAACGACTCATACCATCTACCTGTACCCCTTATGTATATGTAATCATGCTAAGTATATCCTCCACATGCATAACGCTGCCAGTAGTGTCCACATCCTGCATCACAGGGGTGGTAAGCTCAAATACATGCCTTAAAGCCAATACCTGACTCTGGAGAATTATCGATCGTAGACAAGTACGAATGAGAGAGGATGAGAGTGTGTGAAGTACACGGGACGTGTGAGATAACCATGTAGTCAAGTGACATTGGATGTCAATGCATATGATTCGTTGCCACTGTGGACCCGGTTAAATACCACAGGTCGTGGGCCTTGGCATGTCAGAGTCTGACGTGGCCCAACAGATCTTCACATCAACACTGACGGCCTGGTCACTACAAAGCACAGTCCTACAAATGTGTACAATCACCTTCACAGTCTGACATCACACTCAACAAGCAAATATAGGAGCCACGCCAGTTGCACGCCACATCAATGCATGCCAAAACACACACGACATCAGTGTGGGTGGGCAGGGCTGCACAGTGAGTACGAACCGCCGAGATGTACAGACATGCACAATTGAACAAGCCACAATCTACACATTCACACACCCTGCAGACCCACAATGGCCAATACACATCAAGTAGGAGTCCACCTGAACTGCAAGGACACACCCACACACTGTGCAACAGACAATACACACATGTGCCCACATGAACAGACCCGAACAAGGACACAAACACTGACCATGCCCCTGTGTAACACATGTGTGTAGTCGACATTGCCAGAGCGCACACACACACACCAACAGCACCCCAAAGTCACACCACACACACCACACACACACCTCCCAAATGCACACATTAACAGTAAGCCATGTGCCCTGGCTCGAAGTTCATCACAAGATACACATACACGTACACTGCTGGCCAGCCAGCCAGTAAGCTCACACAAACCCGCACACTCTGCACATGCCACCTGTCATCCTGTGGCCAGACACACACCCTGTGCTGTGCATGCACGTAAACATGACACGTACACATCAACACAGAAATAGCACAACATACATGCAGACAATCCGTGTAACAGACACACGTCAACATCACACACACAAGTAGCTGAGTCTGTAAGAAGTGAAGTCACAACCACGTATCATACACATAGGAATGTGTGACCAGACATTGCAATTGTTGAGGTACCATTCACGGCATGTGCCTCACCTAACTATGCACACACAGGAACAACAGCAAACAGCAACTTCACAGACACAACCCACTACAGGAACCACAGCATCCAGTCACAGAATACATGGACAGTTGGCAACAATGAACTACACCAGGGACAGTGGCCACTCCGCTGTGCAGAGTACTGATAGGATAAGCTACGTATGCATTGTGTGTGGGTGTACCCTGCCATGGACAGCAACACTGCCATGGCAGTCACGATAGCCAGCACAGCCACCACTGTGGCACAGGTAGGTGTGTGAGGGTGCCCAACATTCAAACAAGATGCCAGTCCGACTGGGTGCAGGCTGTATGCTACGGGACAGTTGGATGTCCGCCCCTGAGAGAGAAGCACAACTGTGGAATACACACATGTGGCATGTGAAGCGGGAGGGCTACTTGGCACAGGTGGGTCTGTGACACGGGTGGGTGCACACATGCAGTGTCGAAACAGACTGTGTGGGTACAAACCCGGCGGGGTAGACTACCACTGTTCTGGGAATGTGGTACGACCAGCTGTCTGGGGACGAATGTGGACTAGTGTGTGCACAACAGGCGGGCACACGATCCATGCTGCATCAGGTGTGGACGTTGGCTCCCCCTCTGGGGACATGCTGGATACTGATGTGCGCAGCCAGGCCCCTGCCGAGACATTTACACCCCTGGCCTTCAGGTGTACTCCCACATCGTCCACCTGCACAGGCTACCCAGGGCATGGGATGGCAGTGGAGCTTGGTGGGTGGGATGCCATGGCACCCTGCTCCTGGTCACATCTCGCAGGCAATACATTCTCAGTGTGCAGCAGGGCCAAGTCCCGAACAAGATGTGGGGGGACGCAGATGACATGACAGGTAGTGACGTCACGGAAGCTGGCTTGCACCATCAGACTCATCGCCACCCCTCGCCCACCCCACAGATGCGATTGCATCATAGGAGCACGCGCGTGAGCAGCAGCTCCAATCTCACCCCAGAGAGGCCAAAGAGGGAATGTGTGGCTCCACACGCTCCAGTCACCGAGCCCACGGTAAAATAAGTGGTGGGACGCCGTACACCCGCATGGTACCCGGACTCGTGCCCTGGTGTGCAGGCATAGCTACCTAATGGTTTTGCGAAGTGTGTGATTTGCATGACACCCGTTGGCGGGGGATGGCTCGGAGGCTCTACACCATGGGTACTCACAAACCTTCTCTCGGGGGCCAAATCCACAGCGTGGTTTGTGGCCGAGGGCCGCACCGGTGGGGGCGGGGTCAGTGGGGGAGGGGCGGGGCTAGTGCAGAAGAACTATGACCATGAGGTTGAACACAGGCCCCTGCAGCGGACGCCTTCGTCCACTGAGCCACCAGACCCGGCATACACACATCTCTCTCGCTCCATCTATCTCTCTCTCTCTCTCCCTCCGTCTCCCTCCCTCTGTCTCCCTCTGTCTGTCGCCCTCCTCCCTCTGTCTGTCGCCCTCCTCCCTCCCCATGTCTCCCTCTCTCTCACTGTGTCCCTCCCTCTGTCTGTCTCCCTCCCTCTGTCACCCTCTGTCACCTCACCCCGCCTGTGAGTCAGCCCGGGCTGAGACAGCTTCCCGGGCACACACACAGCCGCACCGAGTATTTCACAGGTCTTCAAAAGACCATTCACTTGTTATTGATGCTTCGTTGCATTACACCTCTACTTAGCGCCCCTGCATCTCCACTCAGAGATGCAGGGGCGCTGAGAAGAGGTGAAATACAACACAGCCTCATTAACAAGTGGATGGTCTTTCAAAGCATCGCCCGGCCCCCATTGAGCCCTGCTGCAACCGGCGCAGTTTGCTGACACTTACAGTAAGTACACAGGTAGGATATCTGCAAGGTCCGCGGGCCGCCAAGGAAGGCCTGCCGGGCCGCTGGCGGCCCGCGGCCCGTACTATGAGTACCCGTGCTCTACACCATGAGGCACATATCACACCCCATGGGTCCCTTGCCAATGTCAGCGGATGCTATGACATTGCGCGCCGAGGTGTGTCTACATGTCGTCTGGGATGGTGTTTGCAGCATGGCCCGCTAGGGCAGCTACAGCTCCCGTGTGTGGTATGTGGTGTATCCGGACTACGGAGACAGCCATGCTTTGTCACTGTTGTCCAGGGCACGACTCGGGGTACCATGCGGCTGTACGGCGTCCCCCACCCATTTACCCGTGAGCTCGATGACTGGAGCGACTGGAGCCACACATTCCCTCTTTGGCCTCTCTGGGGAGAGATTGGTGCTGCTGCACACGCGCGTGATCCCATGATGCAATCGCATCAGTGGGGTGAGCGAGGGAGGCAATGAGTCTGATGGTGCAAGCCATCTCCTGTGCATGTTGGGACCCCACAGGCTCAGTATCATTGTGCTGCGGATGACCGACATGTGTGTCCCCCACATGCACTCCTACACACTGTAGTTGTCTTACACACACATGACTTTTGCCGGTATTCGCCTTGGGCAGTGTGCGTGGAGCTCGGATTCCAGGGACTGCAGCTCCTCGCCGGTGAGTGGGCATGGACATGTCCTCAGAGTCGTCGACATTAAGGTGGACAGGTGGCAGCAGCAGCAGGTGTTGTCGTGGGGTGGCAGTCAGCAGTCCCTGGTAGCTGTGGTAAAGCCTGTCTCCCTCCCACACTGATATAGCCCCCTTGGGGCTGATTCTGCGTGACCAAGCTGCTGCGCTTGGTGTACCGCTCAGCCTGTGTACGTTGTGTTGTTGGTGTGTGCCATACTCACCCAGCCTCGGAAGAGGTGTCAGGCACAGCAGCTAGGTATAATGCTGTGGTGTTGCCGCTACTCACATATGCAGTCTGACTCCATCATCATGCCTATCAAGCTGATATGGCCTCAATCCCCATGTGTCTGCTCATGGCAATGGTATGTGTCAGTGGTCCTTGCTACTGGTAAGGGGATCTGTGTAAGAGTAATGTTGCTGTGCTGTCCCTACTTGTCAGCTGTTCGTTGATACTATTGCTTTGACGGTGTTCTTTGTGTTGTGTATGTGTAGATGCCATGTTGTGTGTTGCATTGACATGTGTCCACTTCCATCTGTCCTAGGAGGAGACCAAACATACATCGCCCCTACCAATTGCTGTCGGCCATGGAGGATGTGGAGGTCATCAGGAAGTTCCGTCTGGACCGGCCCACCCTGCATCGCCTATGTGCCATGTTGGAACCCCACCTTCGTCCTCGCAGGGTGTATCCAACTGCATTCACCCCCATGGCCAAGGTGATGGCTGCACTGCATTTCTTCGCCACCGGGTCATTCCAACACACGGTGGGCAGTGGAGGTGGGATGTCCCAGCCCATGTTCAGCAAGGTGCTACGGGATGTCCTGTCGGCTATGATGCGGTACAGGAACCGGTACATCAGATTCCCCAGGGCCCGTGATTTGCCTGCGGTGAAGGGTGCATTCTATGCACTCGGACGCATCCCCCAGGTTGTTGGTGCAATTGATTGCACCCATGTTGGCCTTGTTGCACCACAGGCCACTGAGCACATCTACAGGAACCGGAAACATTTCCACTCCCTGAATGTGCAAGTGGTGTGCCTGGCGGACATGATCATTACCCACGTGTGTGCGAAGTTTCCCGGGTCCACCCATGACTCGCACGTCATGCGCCACAGCATCCTCCCACGTCTGATGACCAATCTTCAACCGGACCGTGCGTGGATTGTTGGTGACTCTGCATATCCTAATGGCCCTTGGCTTTTGAGTCCACTACGCAATCCTCGTACACCAGCGGATGTCAGGTACAATGAGGCACATGGGAGGACCAGACGTGTGGTGGAGCGGACATTTGGACTCCTGAAATCCAGATTCAGGTGCCTGGATCGCACCGGGGGTGCACTGGCATACTCCCCACAGAAGGTGTGCCAGATTTTTGTGGCATGCTGCATGCTGCACAACCTCGCTATTCGCAGGCGGATTACCCTGATAGTGGATGATGGTGATCAGCCAGGGCCCCCGCCTGCAGGCCAAGCCGTGTCCAGTGACGAGGACAGTGGAGAGGAGGAAGCAGTGAATGAGCGTCAGCAGCTCATCGCCCGCTACTTCACCTGACGGTGAGTGACCATGTACGACGGCTGATGTCGCTGTAGTTGTGTATGTGTATGTGTGCATTGTCAGGGCGGCCTATTGTTGACTGAGTGCTGTGTGGCAATGGTCCTTGTCCAGGGTAGTATGCCACTGAGGGTGGCTGTGACATTGTGCCCTGTTGCTCTGTGAGATGTGTGTACATTGCTTAGGCCTGATGAGAAGTACTGTGTGATGAGTGTGTGACACACACAGTCAATGGACTCTTGTTCTGTTTGTCACCCCTAGGTCCCTACAGCCTCTCCTGCCCTATCGACAGGACACAGTACAGATGATTTTCTGAACATGCTGACGTTTGTGCACCATTGCTAATAAACATAGCAGATGACATAGGATGTGATACAGGTGTATTTATTTAAAAGCTGACATGTGATTGTGGGGAAGGTGATCAAGGAGGTGGTGCATGCTGTACAATGAGTGGACGGTCATGTCCGCGTGATGGTCAAGGTGTACCCATGTAGTCCTGGGTCCGCAGTCCAACAGACATTTGCCACTCGACTGGCAGTGTGGGGTAGGATGGTAGTCCAAGTGAATGCAGGGGGTGGCCACCATGGCTGGCTGACTCACTGGCGTTTGGTGCGTGCGAAGTCCTCCCTGGACATTTGTTTCCTCTTTGGACGGCCCCTTCCACGTTTGGGAGGGGGCTGTGTTTGTGGGCTGCTGGTGGTGGCTGTGGATTGCCCACTCGCTGTGGACGCCGGGGAACTGGATGTGGCACGTCCCTGCGCCCCAGCAGGTGGTGTCGTAGGTGTTGTGGTTGGCCTTCTGTGGGCCCTCACCTCCACCACTAGCTGGCCCATGAGATCCACAAGTTTGCCCATACGGGTCACGAATTGGCCCATACGGGCGTCCATGGACCTCAACACCCAGAGGACTTCCCTGGTGTCGGAAGCTGACCTGGCCCATTGTCCCTGGGCCTCTTCATAGGCCCCAAGGACTCTGGCTATTTGCGGCAGGGCTTGGCTCCCAGGCTCTGTTGGCGTTGGCCTGACCCTGCTCCTCCCACCTGGACTGCTGCCACCGGCCTGCCCACTAGCCACATTGCTCATCCGGGTCCTCCTCCTGGCTCCCAGGGTAGATGTTGTGGTTCGCGCCACCTCTTGGGATGGCTGCGTGGTCAGGGAGGCCGTGGTGGTGGTGATGGTGGTGGTGGTTGCGGCGGTGGTGGTGGCCGCTATGACCGTGGCAGCAGGGGCCTGGGACTGGTCACCAGCCCTGGGAGATGGGTTGGTGGGTAGGAGAGGCCCTGGGGAGCGGTTGGGCCCTGCCACACCAGATGGGCCTGCTCGGTGGTCCTCGTCCGAAGAGGTGTCCGGGTCTTCTACATCCGTGAGTCCGTGTGGGGGGCTTGTGGACTGGCTGTGATGGCTGGTGTCTCCATCCTCAGCATCCTGCTGGTCGTCACCTGTGGGGCGGAGACGAAACGTTATTGTGTTGCACCTTGCAGGGTTTGTGTTAGATGTCTGCCATGCACAGTTTGTGCACTGATTTGCAGGATGCGTGTGTATGTCTCTCCAATGTGTGTGCGTGATCAAGTCACTGGAATAGTGTGATGGGTGCATCTGGCATGGGACGGATTTGAATTGCCAATTGGTGTGTGTTGCAGTGCCCCTACATTTTGTGGCTTTGGTGGGAACGGGGTACAGCCCCATGGACGGTTTGGTGTTGGAATATGGTACTGTGGTACATACAGTGACATATGGGTGCAGAGGGGGACATGTGTTTTGGCCACACGACACTACAGGGACAGAGGTGTGTGTATGTCTGTCTTAGCCAGCATATCTGCTCACTGTTGTCATTTATGGGCATTCCACAGCAGGCATTGTAGTGGGTGAGTAATGGTTGTATGCCACACGACGTATTGCAGATGGTACGATTCCTTGGTGTGCGTGCTACTCTCACCCATGTGCAGCAGTGCAGTGCTCTTGGGGTGTTGATTGCATTCTGTATGTTGTTACGCACAGTGTGACGAGCGCTTCAGACACAGCAGATACATTATTGGTCATCGGCAGGACTCTTTGCTGTACTACCGTCTATGGGGCAACTGTTGGGATGATATACCTTTCCTGTCACTGGGGCTGGAAGATGGGATTGATGGGATCTTAAATGTGCATTGTGTAGCTGTGTGGTTCATGGGTCCAGTGGTGTATGTGACATTACTGGGGTTCCACTATGTTTCATTTGGACGAGATAGTCTTACATGGTTGATGTTGTACTATGTCAAGGGTAGAAGCAGACACGACTACATGGACAAGACCTGGATGGTGTTGCTGTTGTGTGTGATGACTGACACAGTGCACGCCATGTGGGTCAGTACTCCAGTTAGACCTGTGCATGCTGACGTGACTTGTTACGTGTTTCTGCATTTGTGATGGCTCATGTGGGATGTGACTCTGTGATTGCTGTCCGTGTGCACATTGGTCAGATGTTTGTGGCAGGGAGCAGTGCTACCTGTCGCTCTGCTAGGTGACATGTCCCACATGTTGATCGTAGTACAGTCCACATGCCTACAGACACCCCGCCCTATACAGTTGTCTACCCAATTGTTGGTTCTGAGGGTGAGATGCAATGGCTACCACATGGTTGTGGGAGGGAGGGGTGCTCCATCTTGCTGGTCTGTGGGTGTGGGGGCCGTGTTGTGAGTCGTGGTGATGGTTTACCATCAACAGACAGCCCTCCATGTAGAGTGACATGTCTACTTGTCGGGTGTGGGTGTGCACTGCTATGGCTGTGACATGGGTGTGGGGAGTGCTCCATCTTGCTGCGCTGTAGGGGTGGGGGCCTGGGTGGGGGGACTTCTGCTGTCCCCCTCCGATACTCGGAGATTGTGGTACGGCTCCTTCCCTGTTACTTGTTGGTTGGTGCAGCTATGGCTGACACATGGGTGTGGGTGTGGGTAGTGCTCCTTCCCGCACTTCTGGGGTACAGAGGGACCTGGTGGGAGTTGTGGTGCTGGCTGCCTGTGCACATGCCCCCATGGTTTTGTTTGTTGGTACCTTTGGGCTGTGGGTGTGGGTGTGTCTGTTGCATGTGTGAGAGATGTCTGGTGTGCTGTGTGCTGGACATGGGGGTGTTTGGGCCTGGGTGCTATGGCATTGTGTTAGTGCATGTCAGTACATAGCGGTGTGCTGGTATACATTTGTTTGTACTTACCAGCCTCCACTCCCCCTGGTATTCCGATGAGACTCTCCGGATGTAGTATGCCTCGCACCTTCTCCTCCCACGCCTTGAAGGTCTTGAATGGCGCGGGTGGTCCGCTGCCAGTCCTGGCAGCCAGCTCCCGGTTCTTGGCCTCCTTCTTCCTGACAAGGGTTTTCATGTCCTGCCACCTCTTGGTGATTTCCCGCCGGTTGCGTGGCACGTACCCGACTGCATTCACCTGGTCTACGATCCTTTTCCACATCCTGTTTCTGGTGGCTATTGGTGTCTGTTGGACCTGGTTCCCATAGATTTGTGGGTGCACCTTGATGACCTCGTCGACCATGACCGTCAACTCTGTGGCAGTGAACTTGGGCATTCGTTGTGTTGCCATGGTGCGTAGTGTGGTTGTTGTGGATGCTGGTGTGGTGTGTTTGGTGTGTGATGTGCGGGGGGTTTGTGGTGCCGGTGTTTAGGTGGTGGTTGTGGTGGTTGTGGTGATGGATGTGATGTGTGTGTGCGTGTGGTATGCTGCTTTCCTCTGTGTCTCTCCGTGTTCTCTGCTGTGGTATTGGCTTTGTCGTGGTGCAAGGGTTTGTGGTCTGTGAGGGGGCTGCTTTTGTACTCACCTATGTGGGTGTGTCATGATGGTCTATCGTTTTCAGGTGTGTTGGGCGTGGTGTCCTGGGATTTATGCTAAATCTATATTTTGACAGGGGGATGTGTCTTTGGGATGGGTTCTGTGTCTGTGTATTTTGGCGTCGTTTACTGTGTGTACTTGTTGGCTGTGTTGTGTGTATTTGTTTGTGCCGCCACTGATTTCCGTGCACGGACGTGGCCGCCAGGCCTTCCGCATTGTCAGTTCTTCATTTCTGTTGTTCGTCGTAGCGGGCGGGATTTGTGTTGGATTCCCGCCTTCATGTCGGGGAGATCATAATTTGACGTGCAGTGTGTGGTCCGTCCGCGCGGTCGTCTTTTGCTTTTTCGGGCGGTATTGCGTCCGTGGCGGGCGGTTTGTCTTGGACTCTGTCGTGGACGGGCGGTATTCTGTTATTTTTTTCCGCTGCGGGCGGTGGTTGTTTCGCGTCATCATAATAGCTCGGTCGCTATTTCAATGTTGCAGGCGGGCGGTATTTTCAGGCTATGGCGGTTAACGGTATTTTTACCGCCGGTTATCGTAATGGACCCCATAATATTTAATACTATAATTTCATATATTTACATGTTACATTAAATAATTATGTAAACATTATATTTTTATTCTCTTTAAAAAATATGTACTGTCTAAATAAAATGTACAAAATGAAAACTATGTAATAATTATTAATATTAATATTTTATATATTAATATTTCTAATTAAAATGTATTATGTTTTTTATAAAAATAAAACTATGTTTATATTTCTCAAATGTATTACAAAAATGTTTACAGCTGCATGTTATTAAAATATTACCAAAATATTTAACAAACTATAAAATGTTAATATCACCAAACAATAACTAACAATTGTTAAATAAATACAATATTATGTCAAGTGTACACAAAAAAATGCGAAATAACATTATCTGATATTATATAGTGGTCCTCAAATGTGTTTAGTAACATAATAATGTATAAAACAATTTTTCATTAACTGAGACATTTAATAATTACATATAAACAAACTGTTTTATTGTTTCTGAAATAAATATAATTTCCTATATTCATGTATTGATTTTTTTTCATATTTACAATAAAACATGTTTTTGACATTTGCATTCCATATCATTTTTAAAATAAATAAACTTTATTAAAAAAATAAAATGTCTAAGGGGTCCATTACGATGGCGGGCGGACAAAGTCCGCCCGCCATCGCAACGGAGCCAGGGACCGACCTCCGAAGTTGCGGCGGACCCGCCATGAGAATTAGGATGCGCCAGCCACACTGGCGGGCGCATCCTGGGCCTTTTACATTGCGGGTGGATCTGCTGGCTGCAGATCCACTCGCAATGCAAAAGGTCTGTGCACAACATTGCCATGCACTCTGTGAAATGAAATGAAATGAAATTTGTACTTGTAAAGCGCACTTATACCCCCAAAGGGGTGTCCTGGCACTGTACGCATACCGCTGTGGAACCCTTCCTGGCTTTTCCCTGTGAAATGTCCACTCCTGGGCACCCCCAGGTGAAGCCAGGCATCCCAGCGCTGTTGGCGCCGTTGTAGTGCATTGCAATGAGGGGGGGTACCATAGGTACCCCCCATGTGCACCCCCACCCCCCCCAACACCCTGGGGGCCCGCAACGGACCCCCAAAAGCAAGAACCGCATGCCTTACCACCTGCATCATAATTTGGATGGCGGTGTCTTGCAGACACCGCCACCATATTATGTCCTTTTCCGCCCGGTCGGCGAGTCGACCGGCAGGCAGCGGCGGACGGTCTTTCCGTCCGCCGCGGACCCCCAGCCATACTAATATGGCGGGGGACAATCAGGCAAGGATGGAGGGTGGATCGCCCCCGCCGGGCCAGCGGTGGCTACCGCCGGCCCGGCGGGGGTGATCCGCCCACCATCCTAATGGGCCCCTAACTTTTTTTCTCCTACTTCAATATTATTAAATACAATGTTTCATATTAAATATATTTTTATGAATTGTACTGTATTAAATAATATGTTTTGTTAAAATGTATATACAATGTTATTATTTTGCCTACATAACTATATTATATATATATATTTATATTACTTTAAACTTTAATAATATTTTTTAAAATATTTAAAAGTACATTTATCTACATTACTCTTCCAACTCCACTTAACATAAATACATGGGAGATGGTGGACAGTAAACTTAATTAATTTACTATTCCCACTCCACTCAGTATTAAATTGGGGTAGGTGCTGGACACTAAACTTAATTAATTTACTATTCCTACTCCAGTAAGTATTAAATTGGGGTAGGTGCTGGACACTAAACTTAATTAATTTACTATTCCCACTCCAGTCCGTATTAAATTGGGGTAGGTGCTGGACACTAAACTTAATTAATTTACTATTCCTACTCCAGTCAGTATTAAATTGGGGTAGGTGCTGGACACTAAACTTAATTCATTTACTATTCCCACTCCAGTCAGTATTAAATTGGGGTAGGTGCTAGATACTAAACTTAATTAAATTACTATTCCCACTCCAGTAAGTATTTAATTGGAGTAGGTGTTGGACACTAAACTTAATTAAATTACTATTCCCATTCCAGTCAGTATTAAATTGGGGTAAGTGCTGGACACTAAACTTAATTAATTAACTATTCCCACTCCAGTCAGTATTAAATTGAAGTAGGTGCTGGACACTAAACTTATTTAATTTACTATTCCCACTCCAGTCAGTATTTATTTGGAGTAGGTGCTGGACATTTAACTTAATTAATTTACTATTCCCACTCCAGTCAGTATTAAATTGGGGTAGGTGCTGGACACTAAACTTAATTAATTTACTATTCCCACTCCAGTCAGTATTAAATTGAGGTAGGTGCTGGACAGTAAACTTAATTAATTTACTATTCCCACTCGAGTCAGTATTAAATTGGGGTAGGTGCTGGACACAAAACTTAATTAATTTACTATTCCCACTCCAGTCAGTATTAAATTGGGGTAGGTGCTGGACACTAAACTTAATTAATCTACTATTCCCACTCAGTCAGTATTAAATTGGGGTAGGTGCTGGACACTAAACTTAATTAATTTACTATTCCCACTCCAGTCAGTATTAAATTGGGGTAGGTGCTGGATACTAAACTTAATTAAATTACTATTCCCACTCCAGTAAGTATTTAATTGGAGTAGGTGTTGGACACTAAACTTAATTAAATTACTATTCACATTCCAGTCAGTATTAAATTGGGGTAAGTGCTGGACACTAAACTTAATTAATTTACTATTCCCACTCCAGTCAGTATTAAATTGAAGTAGGTGCTGGACACTAAGGGGCTGATTCCGATCTCGGCCGGTAGTGCTCCGAATCGGATTCGGATTTACCGGATCCGATTCGGAGCCCTGTTTCCCGACCGAATCGTACGCGGGTCCGGCTGAGCGAGTACGACTCGAACGCGGCTTCAACACGCTCCGACCGACTCGCACGAATACGACTCGCACCGCGCTATGGAGACGTTTCCCGGCCGGGTAAGTACGATGCGCGCCGCAAGCAGTCCGACCGACTCGCGCCGTCCGGCTCGAAAGAGCTGTCGGAGCCGTACTTTGGGGGTCCGCGTCGGACCCCCCTGTACGCGTAGCCGCGCGAGTCGCACACAGGGGGGACCCATGGGTCCCCCGTACCTGTGCATGTACGCCGCGATGCACATGGACGCGTACCCGCTGTAGGGGCGCCCTCGTTCGCCTCGCACCCATTGAGTCAATGGGAGCCCGCGTACGCGTTGTACGACCGGCTCCCATTGACTTCAATGGGAGTCCGACGAATCGAGTCCGATAGCATGCGAATGCATCGTACTCGTCCGGTCGGACTGCTGGAGTCCGATGTCGGTCGGAAATCTCTCCGGGTCCGGCTCGGTCGGAGAGATTTCCGGCCCAGCCGGAATCGGCCCCTAAACATATTTAATTTACTATTCCCACTCCAGTCAGTATTAAATTGGGGTAGGTGCTGGACACTTTACTTAATTAATTTACTATTCCCACTCCAGTCAGTATTAAATTGGGGTAGGTGCTGAACATTAAACTTAATTAATTTACTATTCCCACTCCAGCCAGTATTAAATTGGGGTAGGTGCTGGATACTAAACTTAATTAAATTACTATTCCCACTCCAGTAAGTATTTAATTGGAGTAGGTGTTGGACACTAAACTTAATTAAATTACTATTCCCATTCCAGTCAGTATTAAATTGGGGTAAGTGCTGGACACTAAACTTAATTAATTTACTATTCCCACTCCAGTCAGTATTAAATTGGGGTAGGTGCTGGACACTAAACTTAATTAAATTACTATTCCCACTCCACTCAGTATTAAATTAGGGTAGGTGCTGGACACTAAACTTAATTAATTTACTAGTCCCACTCCACTAACAATTATATTGGAGTAGGTGCAGGACAGTAATAATTCATTTTATTAATTTTTAAAACTCCCCTCCTTAAGCCACTAGTAAGTTTACATCACACTCCTAAAAGATTATATCCAAATAATAAATATTATCTGTAAATTAAAAATTAATTTTTATTTTTATTAATTTTGTAAAAAAACAGTCCCCACCCTCTTACCTATGAATCCAACAATACACTTCTAATTTTTTTCTAAATTCCAAATTGTATTTTCTAAATTATAAACATAATTTTTTCATTTATAATAAATAAAAAACTAAAAAAATTCAAACACTGCCCATGCTTATCCCCTATAAACACAACTCACACCTCATAAAAATATTTTAAAATTTGAATTTTCATTTTCTAAATTACAAATACATGTTTTAAATTTATTATAATTTAAATACATTTTTTTAAATCACTCCCCACCCTTATCCCCTATAAACCCAACATCCCGCTCCCAAAAAGATTTTTTTCCAAATTTGAAATTTATTTTTTAAATTAAAATTTAAAATTTTAAAATGTAATATAAATTCAAATCAATTATTTTAAAACACTCCCCACCCTTATCCCCTATAAACCCAACATCCACGCCCTAAAAATATTTTTCTAAAATGGAAAATAAATTTTTAAATTAAAATTTAAAAATAATAAATATAATATAAATTCAAAACAATTATTTTAAAAGACTCCCCACCCTTATCCCCTATAAACCCAACAACAGACTCCTAAAAAATATTATTATAAATTCGAAATTTAATTTTTCAATTAAAATTTATAAATTTAACATAAATTCAAAACACATATTTTAAAACACTCCCCACCCTTATCCCCTATAAATCCAACATCCCGCTCCTAAAAAATATTTTTCTAAATTTGAAATTTAATTTTTAAATTAAAATTTAAAACTTATAAATGTAATATAAATTCAAAACAATTATTTTAAAACACTCCCCACCCTTATCCCCTATAAACCCAACATCCCGCTACTAAAAAATATTTTCCGAAATTCGAAATTTATTTTTTAAATTAAAATTAAAAATGTATAAATTTAACATAAATTCAAAACTATTATTTTAAAACACTCCCCACCCTTATACCCTATAAACCCAACATCCCGCTCCTAAAAAATATAATACAAATAAAAAAAACACTAAATAACTAATATACTACTACAAACTAACTAAAAACATTCAAATATAATACAATAACGATATTTTGACATAACGACATTTTACAATCGATATTACATACTTCAATATTTACACAGTACTTAAAATCGATATTTTTTGCATCGATATACAGAACATCGATATTTAATACCATCGATATACTAAAGTCGATATTTCTGTATATCGATAATAAAAACTCGATATTATGACTACTTACCCCTGTTAGCTCCACATACCCGCACGCACCATCACTGCTTCTTTATTATAAAGATCTCTGACAAAGAGCCCTCTCGAGGGGCCCGCGGGGCATTGCAGCGCCGGGTCCCACGAGGAGCAAAAAGGCCGATAATGAAGCATGACACCCATATGGGTGTGTGAGGGCATCATTCCCTAATAAGGGAGATCCCCTTCACATCTTTTTACATTTTTCTATTTCCAACCATCCTCTTTCATATTTTTCAGACAGGAACAAGTACCCTAGTGTTGTTGATACACTATACACAAGTAACCCATTAATTGTGTAGACAACTCAATGCCGAAAGAGAGCGTTTCACAATGTGCGAGCTGAACAATTTGAGAATAGCCTTCATTTGGGACCAAAAGATGATAGCTAGTCCACCACCTCTTCTGTCTGGTCTGTCCACCCTATGTGTCACGTATCCTGGTGGTGTAGTGGAGATTATGTCCGGGCCTAAGGACTGGTCTGTCCAGGTTTCTGTAATAAACATAATATTAAGGAATATGTTTTCATGAAGTCAGCAACTTCGTACTTATGTTTGACAATGGATCTAGAATTGACTAGGGCACAGCACAATTTTTTTAATGTGATGGTCTCAGTAGCACAGCACAAGGAACTAACTAATGGTGTACCAGTCCTGTCCATAACTCCCTTGTCTGTGTGAAAATCACAGTCCTGACATGAGAAAATGGAGGGAGTAGAGCAGGTAGTTAAATCAAAAGGTGTACAGCGTACATTCTTACCTATAGTATTAAAAGCTGTAAGCTCCTTCCTGGTATAACAGAGTCTATGCGTGGGTTCTGAGTCAAAACTGGCAGGGGTTTCGTTACACGGAATTAAAAATGGGCTAAAAGTGAGGCTACAATACAATGTTGTGGATGCCGCCCTTATAGCATACACACCTACACAATCCCCTCCAAAACCTTAGTTGACTGAAATTCACCATTTATGAGCAGAACTACCATCATTTCCCCCATGCTTGTTCATGGCCGCATCTCTATCGTTGATGCCTTCATTCTGTGTGAAAGGTTGCTGTGCACAGCTTACTTCAGTAGTGACCAGCAGACTACTGGAGGAGGAGCTGGCACTGCACTCATCACCGGTACCCCAAGAGATGACCCATTATGCTTTTAATAATATTTGAAGTCTGTTTGAAGAGCACATGAACAATGGGCAACACTGTTATCGCAGCCAACCTAACCTGTTTTTAAGTTGAAAATATGTGGTCAACCCAGCAGTTCTCGGACATACCGATAAAATACACAATATTAACCTTACTCCTTTTTGTAACTAAAATGTTTCAAAAACTACAAAAACAGTAATTTCCGAATAAGATTCTACATAATTGTCTAGATCCACGCAATCCCATTCAATCGTTTGTGCTGTGGTGGTGAACAAAAATGAATATGGCACTTACAGAGGAATTGCTACTTTTTAGATCATATTTTAAGCGAATGCCAAATTGAAATGCAAAAAAAGCAGTTTCACACAGTAACTGCAATTTAACCTTAATTACAGTTGTTATCTGCAACGCTGATGTAGTAACATTTATTTATAATGGAACCATTATTAGAGACTCTGTGGTTGTGGACTCAGGGATCTGGTAAACACTCTTCAAATCTACTCATACTTCATCTATTAACATTTTGGGGCCGATTCCGATCTCGGCCGGTAGGGCTCCGAATCGGATTCGGCTTTACCGGATCCGATTCGGAGCCCTGTTTCCCGACCGAGCCGTACGCGGGTCCGGCCGAGCGAGTACGATGCGAAATCGCCGACCGACTCGTCCGGGCGTCCCGACCGCTCCGACCGACTCGCTCCCGGCTCGAACCGCTCCGACCGACTCGCTCGGACTCGACTCGCACCGCGCAATGGAGACGTTTCCCGGCCGGGTAGAGTGCGATGCGCGCGGCGAGCAGTCCGACCGAGCCGCGCACTCTGGCTCGTAAGAGCTGTCGGAGCCGTACTTTGGGGGTCCGTGTCGGACCCCCAGTGCACGCGTAGCCGCGCGAGTCGCACACAGGGGGACCCATGGGTCCCCCTACCTGTGCGTGTACGGCGCGAATCGCTTCGCCGCGTACCCGCTGTAGGGGCGCCCTTGTCCGACTCGCACCCATTGAGTCAATGGGAGCCCGCGTACGCGTTGTACGACCGGCTCCCATTGACATCAATGGGAGTCCGACCGACTCGAGTCCGATAACATACGGACGCATCGTACTCGTTCGGTCGGACTGCACGGGTCCGATTCGGTCGGAAATCTCTCCGGATCCGGCTCGGTCGGAGAAATTTCCGGCCCGAATCGGAATCGACCCCTTTATGTAAAGTGATCAATCAAATCCTTCCTTATTCAAATGATCCAGCATATCCGTTTTCCATTCTGTTATAGGAAGTTTTGTTCTCAATTGAAATGGAAACTGCTACCCAGATTTTATAGATAAGTTGACTGTTATGCTTCTAATCAGTTGTGTATTGCAAATTTACAAATAAAGTGGGTCGTATTCGTCGAAGATGCTAATTTTCTCGTCAGCCAATACAGTGTTGACAAACCCTAAAACTTGAGCAAATATTGCTCTTCAAATTTTTGTTGTGGCCATCATTAACCTATGTAATGATTCTCAAAGCAGTGTTGCAGAAATAAATATTCAGAGGTGCTTGTGGGGGCGCAGTCGAAATAAAGGTGGGCTGTTAACAACAAAAGTGGTGGAAAATCTGCTTTATAATTAGGAAAAAGTCAAACTTCACCAAAATTACATTTCTCTAACCTCTAAGGGAAGATCAAGGACCAAAACGAGAATAAAACCACTGGGAAAAAAATTATCATATTGGGTTTATAGTTAACACACGCTGCAAAATAATGTGATATTTGAAAACCTATAAATCCCTCTAGGAAAACTGCACTTGAAGGGTTGCAATAGTAATGTTTACGATTTAAAAAAAGGTAAACACCTGCAATTCACAATCTATGGTGAGCTATGCACCCATAAATTCCCCCAATGCATGGCTCCTGACCCAACATGTCGTGATAGATATCACAAATTACAGTACTGAAGATATATTGGTGACATCAAATTACCACTGACATTAGGAATGATATTTCCAAAGCAGCAAATGGCTTCTTCCATTTTACACACATGTTTAATGACAGTGCAAATACAGCCTTGTTTCCTCAGGCAGACTCCCTGCCCAGAGTGGGCCGGGCATAGCTAAAGCAGAGGAAGAGTGTGCTCTGGGGGATAGAGTGTTGCAGCTCACAGGGTTGGGCTAGAGCAGCCTTTGAATGTACAAAGACCATAACCCAACAGACTTTAGGGTTGGGAGCCCTCAGTCCAGGGTCTTCTAAAGCCCAATGCTTGCTCATTCCATGCCCTGCCTGCACCTAAGGGGCAATGTGGAGTAGGAGTAGTACTGAACAGCTTCAGTGATATCAATAACAGTGGTGAAGTGATGCAAAAAGTGACAAGTGAGGTAATGAGCACTCCATTGGGGGCGCTATGGTAGCACAGCTCACCAGAACAAGCATGTTTTGGTGTTTTTGGGTTAAACCCAAAATGTCCTTTAAATTGACATGTTTAAGAGAATAAATATATAGTTGGTGATAGTGATTTTAGTTATCATATAGTTGAGTTGGTTGGTAAATGCAAAGGTTTTGTTCCACTTATAACTTTGACTGCATTTACAAACCTGCAAGTAACTAAGGGGCACATTACGATGGCGGGCGGAAGCACCACCGCCGTGCTGGCGGATGCAAAAAGCACCAGTTACCGCCGGCACGCAGCAGTCCACACGCCCGTCCAATTACGATGCGAAAAGTAGGCCAAACACCGCCGGCAAGCCAGCAACACCGTCCGCCATCAAAGTGCGTCCGTACACGTAGCGGCGCAGCCCAACTGACACACACCGTCCGGCGAAACACGTCCCGCCCGGCGCATAAATTACGATGCCGCAAACAAACGGCTCCCACGGCCAAGAGATACCGTACGACAAACCGAAGCGGTAACACGGATGCCGAGCACGGACAACGAAGAAGCGGCACCCCGAGCATGAATCCAGCACTGCAGGCCCTCCCCATGCTTCTGCTGATGCACCACCAAGGACGCAACGTACCGCGGAGACGCAGGTAGGCACACACACAACAAGTGCACGCAAACAGCGCACACAGTGCAAGGGCGGAAAAGCAGACAACCCCCACCAGCGCGTGTACACAACACATCCACCATTGCATCCACATATGACACACAGGCCAAATCGTAACATCGCGGAACACATGTGTACACACCACCTGGGACTAGGAACCAACCACCCCGTCACGGCCCCAAAGCGCCGATGACGCCGCCACACATGCGCACAACGCAGAGGCCAACCGCAGCGCCATGCATGCGTCGCACACAGACACAGGGACACAACCAAGCAGCACACACATCAGCCCCACCCGAACGCACATGACACGTGACAGGCCTGCCACAGACATGTCCCCAACGCCCAATTCACGGACAACACCCAACGCCACACAACCGACGCACACATGTCAGTGAAGTCACGCAACAGCAGGACACACCCCAGTGTAACAAACATGGCGAAGCACACAGCGGCGGCAACACCAACTAGGAGAAGCAGGGCCCCTTCGGGAAGAGGAACGCCAGTACCACACTGAAACACCCATACCACCCTGCACATATGAACAAGACATATAAAACGGAACACCAAAGAGCCCGGGGACCGACAACAGGTGGCCCAAGAATAACATTCACACACAAGGCCCAACGCAGAGCGGAAAGGCAGCCTGCCGCCCACACAAGGGAGAGCAGACAGCACTGAATGACCTTCCATTCCAACTCCGAAACCACAGCCCTACGACAGAAGCCGGTGAATACAGCCATTGTCCAAGAATAGACCAACACAGGCATGCCGAGAGACCGACCACAGGGCAGATAGCGCATATCACAGAAGCACACAACGGACGGGAAGAAAGAAGAAAACACTCCCCATGTCGGCCACATGCAAGTTAATTGGAAGGAGTCACACATCACTGACCTTGAACTGTCTGAGAAGCATGTGGGAAGAGGGCCCGTGTCCTCCAAACAAGCAAACAGAACACAAGTCCTGTCTCCCTACGACTACACAGAGCTCACAGCAACCTCGGAGCGTGCACATTGCAGACTGCACACACAGCCGGAGCACGCCACCACAACGCACCGCTGCGAAATGGCAACCGCAACACACCTACCCAACTACGCCCGAACAGCTCAAGCTGTACAAAACCAACCTGTTCCATACATTGGGATGCGATCTCCTGTCCCTGCTGAACGTAAGTTACCGACTGACTTACCGCATCACATTGTTCAGCTGCGTCATGCCCGTCTTCTACTGTCGGAGGTGTCCATACCAGCATCCCGTCGAGATATGCCTCTCCAACCCGGCATGTCTGAAGGCGGACCTGCTACCACTACTCCTCCCTCTGGACGCACACGACAGGGCCTGCTCTGCCTATGGGGGCATGGCGTATGTGGCCAACATCGCACCCGCACTGAAATGGGACCACTGTGCCTCCACACGACGGATCATCGAGAACAGCTACATCGAATGTCACCCAGCATGCCCCATCATGGTCCTCCAAGGGACAACTTACGAACAACACCTTGACAGCCACCATCCGCTACATTGGCTGGCAAACATGTACACCACCAATGACATGGAAGCCCTGCTGGGCGGCATCGCATACCTGACAACCTGTAAATTCGTCGGACCACAACGCAGGTTCCCCGAGTGACCTATGATGTCCAACCCCGCACCCATGCTTAGCTTCCGCACGGATCTGGCCAGTCACCACCACAACAGCCATACCAAGCGACCGGCAACTGTAACCACACCATCAACGACATCGCCATGACATCGGATATGACCGGGACATGCACACTGTTCCCCATCACATCCAGGAACACCGCATGCATCGTGGGAGGCAGTGGCATGGGCTCTGTGTATCGCACCCACATGGACGGAACTGCACGAACAACCAGGACACGACATGGATCCAGCGCCCATGGACACACACACCGCTCAGTGGACATGAATAGGTCGCCTGGAGTCTGTGGGTGCTGCACCCCTCCCACCCCCGCCCCGGGAATCCCATACCAGGACCTTTGCATGGACGACAAGTGCATACAACAACAACACGACCCCAGTGACTGTGACATGTCCAGTAACCACCACAGTGCAACAACAAGTGGCACGCCGCTGCATGCACGCAAGCACATGCCCTGATGTCATCTCACATGCACGCGTGCATGAGGAACAACCGCAGCAAACCTGTCACATGGAACTGAGATGGACTGTGCCCATGATGCCAAGCGGTCTGGTAGGCTACATGTATACCGTCTGTGTCAAAGTCCGCAGCTCCGCAGCTATACGTAAATGTACATTAGCACAGCCTTGGCCAAGCAGATGTCACTCTGAAGCCCACATCCCACATGCAACAGCCAATCACATGTAACCCCACACCCTATCCCATTTGCAATCATGCTCAGTATATCCTCAACATGTATTCCGCTGCCAGTAGTGTCCACTATACTGCATCACAGAGGACAGAAGACTCAATATAATGTTTGAAACCAAAACTGTCTCCGCTGACTCATTTCACAAGTACGAATGAGAGAGGATGAGAGTATGTGAAGTACACGGCAGTCGTGACATGACCATGTAGTCCACTGGTATTGGATGTCAACGCAAATGAGTAGCACTACTGTGGAAGACACACATGTGTCGTGTGAAGTCGTATGGACGCAGTGCTCAGGTGGGTGGGTGCGACGGGTAGATGCGCACATGCCAAGTTGGAGCACGCCGTGTTGGGAGGGGTCATGAACAGTACACCACCGCTTCCCTGGGCATTGTGAGAGGACACCTGTCGGGGGAGTGAACACGTGTGTGCACAGCAGCCGGGCACACGTACAAAGCGGTACCAGGCGCACCTCAGCCCACCCTCTGTGGACAAGCTGGATCCTGTTGTGCGCCCGCCATGCCCCTTGACAAGGCACACACAGCCCCAGTCGACCAGGTGTAACCCCAACATAGTCAATCCGCACAGGCGATACAGGGCACGGGATGGCAGTGGAGCATGGTGTGTGAGAGGTCTCCTCGCGCTCCTCCTGGTCATATCACGCAGGCAATAGAACCTCAACGTCTAGCATGGCACAAGTCAGATGGAAGTGTAGGGGGGACGCACCACAGCACGAGCAGCACTGATGTCACGGGAGGTGGCTCGCACCATTCCATCCATTGCCCGTCATACCAACCACGCCACATGCCATTGCGACTAAGTGCAAGCGCGTGCGCCACCACCCCGAGCCCTCCCCAGAGAGGCCAAAGAGTGAATGTGTGGGCCATCAGCCACAGACGGACGCGGCCTGGCCGCAAGGGCAGCCACAGCCACTGGGTGTCGCAGGTGGCGGATCCGGAAGGCGAAGACTGTGATGCATAGTCCATGCAGGCCGGGTCTCCATTTGGGGCACCACGCAGGTGGACGGCGTCCCGCAACACATCATACCCTGAGACAGCCCACTCGTGCAACTGGACCCACACATACACTCCTTGCCCTCTCTGGTGCGAGCTTGGGGCTGCCTGTGCAAGCGCTAGCCTCGCAGGTGAGCATGCATATTGGGGGAGCGAGGAGAGGACATGAGGGCTGGGGCGAAGATGACTGTATCACTGTCAGTGAGTACAAGGGATGACCCAGATGTGGAAAGGAAGAGACGTGTCCCGTGTGTACTGCAACTAGTCGCCAATCCAACTACCCCCATGTCCGGAATGTAAGCCCGCACCTAGGCCCGCCCATCCGCCACATCGAATATACCACCAGCACGACAACCTTCCCATTCGAAACACTGACTGGGGGTGGCGACCAGTGAACAATCATGTGTAGCCTACCCACGCGTACATGTGGGCCCTCCATGATCCATGTCACCTGCGGCAAAGTCATGACATGCGCAATGAGGAAGTGAGGAGAGCTGTCCGCCCCACGCGCAGAAGGTGCATCAGCTCCACAGACCCAGCAGCGAGTCCAGCAGGGGTCACATGTGCAGGGGCAGCTGTGCCTGGTGTGAAGGCACATGCATATAGACAGCACATCGACCAATGTGTAGTCTGCCCACATCTACAGTCCATCATCATGCGGACATAGGAATTGAACACAGGGCAACACATCTTAGTTGGTGCACCCACCGTGACCAACAATGCGCAATCATCGACGTACCCGCCCTGTGCATGGCCCCCACCCAACGGAGGCACATCCAGTGCCACCATCCCACACACACAAGCCTTCCACGGAACATGCTGTGTCCAATGGTCAGTACAGAGTCAGCGCCCATCTGGTGGAACCTGAACAGGAGACACATGCACACACATGCCAGCTCCCACTATGTACGTCTGCCACCTGGCACGTGCAATGTAACCTCTCACCTGTGACGTGTGACTGCAAGCACACAGCCGTCTTGGCATGGGGCTGTCAATGTGGACACCTGTCAATGTTTCGGGAGGTGTGATCCGTACAGTGCTGTACATAGGGTGCAGTGCTGACACCTACTACTGTCTCATATCCCCTCGTGCCACAGGTCCCACTTGTTTTGGCCGCTCAGCCTGTGCCCACATCGTTGTCGTCGTGTGCCATACTCATCCAGCCGCGGAAGCAGTTCCATGCTCAGCAGACATTCATGTTGCCGTGGCGTTGCCGCTTGACGGATATGCAGTCAGTCCCCATCAGCACGCCCGCAAGTCATTGGGGCCTAGATCCCCATGTGCATGCACATGGCAGTGGTTTGTATCACTAGCCATTGCCATTGTTGGGAGACCTGTGTAAGTGTATTGTGGCCGTGCCGTCCCAGCTTGACAGCTGGGCTGTGGCTCATGTGCTTGCTCAGTCATGTCAGTGATGTGTATGCGAAATTGCTATGTGTCGTGTTGCATTGACATGTGTCCTCTGCCATTGTCCCTAGGCGGAGACCGAACATTGACCGCCCATACCAATTGCTGGCGGACATGGACGATACAGAGGTTATTAGGAAGTTTCGGCTGGACAGGCCAACCCTGCATCGACTGTGTGCCATGTTAGAACCCCATCTCCGTCCCCGCAGGGTGTATCCGACTGCTGTCACCCCCACGGCTAAGGTGATGGCCGCCATGCATTTCTTCGCCACTGGGTCATTCCAGCACACAGTGGGCATTGGAGGAGGGATGTCCCAGCCCATGTTCAGCAAGGTGCTGAGGGATGTACTGGCAGCCATGATGCTGTGCCGGAACAGGTACATCCGCTTCCCCAGGGCTCGTGAATTGGCGGCAGTGAAGGGTGCATTCTATGCCCTTGGCAGAATCCCACACGTCGTTGGAGCCATTGACTGCACACATGTCGGCCTTGTTCCACCACAGGCCACTGAGCACCTGTACCGCAACAGGAAGCACACGCACTCCCTGAATGTGCAAGTGGTGTGCCTTGCGGACATGGTGATCACCCACGTGTGTGCAAAGTTCCCAGGCTCGGCCCATGACGCACACATAATGCGCAGCAGCATCTTGCCACGACTGATGTCCAATATGCAACAGGATCGTGCCTGTATTGTCGGTGAGTATGTGGAGTGGTGTAGCGTGCTGGCTGTGCGATGCTGTCCCCTGTCCAGTTGGATTAGCAACGGTTCTCTGTGTCCCTCACACCCAGGTGACTCTGCGTACCCGAATGGGGCATGGCTGCTCAGTCCATTGAGGAATCCTCGCACCCCAGCAGACGATCGCTACAATGAGGCACATGGGAGGACCAGACGTGTGGTCGAGCGTACCTTTGGCCTCCTCAAGTCCAGGTTCAGGTGCCTGGACCGCACCGGGGAGTGCGCTGGCGTACTCCCCACAGAAGGTGTGCCAGATAGTGGTGGCGTGCTGCATGCTGCACAATCTGGCCATTCGGAAGCAGATCCCCTCATCGTGGATGACGGAGATCAACCAGGGCCCCAGCCCGCAGACCAGGACAGCTCGAGTGAGGAGGACAGCGGAGAGGAGGAAGCTGGTAATGTGCGGCAGCAGCTCATCGCCCGCTACTTCACTTGACGGTGAGTGTCCATGTACGACGGCTGATGTGGCTGTATCTGTGCAGGTGTGTGTGTGCTGTGTCAGGGTGGCCGTTTGTTCACTGCGTGCTGTGTGTCAACGCTCCATGGCCAGGGTAGTATGCCACTGTTGGTGGCTGTGGCATTGTGCCCTATTGCTCTGTGCGATGTGTGTACATTGCTTGTAGTTGTTGACATGTACTGTGTGATGGGTGTGTGACACACTCATTGAATGTGCTCCTGTTCTGTCTCCCACCCCTAGGTCCCTACAGGCCCTCCGGATTCAATTGCCATGCCACGCATCAGGTGCCTTTCCGCCCAAGGTGGCCGTTGTATTCCGTACAAATAAAACACAGGGCACAAACAGCAGTTAGTGAAAAAGGTGCATTTATTACAAACTGTGACATGTGATTGTGTGTAAGGTGATGACAAAAGTGGTGCGTGCAGTGACAATGAGCTGTCGGTCATGGCTGCGTGATGATCAGGGTGTACCCACTGGTTCTATGTCCATAGTCCAACACACACATGCCATCCAGATGGCTGTGTGGAGTGGGATCGTAGTCCAAGTCAATGCAGTGGCTGGTCAAGGAAGGCTGGCGGAAGGCTGGCTGGCTGCCTCACTTGCGTTTGGAGCGTGCGAAGTCCTCCCGGGAGATCTGTTTCCACTTCGGACGGCCCCTTCCACGTTTGCGAGGGGTGCCTGCTTGCGACATGCTGGTGGTTGAGGTGTGCTCACTGGCTGTGGACGCAGGGAACTGGACACTGCTGCTCCACCCTGCGCCCCGGCAGGTGGTGGCGGAGGGAGCTGCTGTCCCTGGCTGTGACCTCACCGCCACCACCAGCTGGCCCATGAGGTCCACGATTTGGCCCATACGGGCGTCCATGGACCTCAGCACCCCCAGCACCTCACGCGTGTCTGAAGCAGACCGGACCCATTGTCCTTGGGCCTCTTCATAGGCCCCAAGGACTCTGGCCATTTGAGGCAGGGCATGGCTCCCAGGGGAGGCTGGCGTTTCCCTGACCCTGCTCCTCCTACCAGTCCTGCTGCCACCGGCCCTGCCCACTAGCCACATTGCTCACCACGGTCCTCGCTGTGGCTCCCAGGGTGGATCCAGTCGGCCGGGCCACCACCTGCGCTGGGGCTGGTGCCAGCGAAGACGTGGTGGTGGTGGCGGCGGTGGTGGTCGGTGCGGCGATGGTGGCGGTTGCGGCAATGGTAGTGGCCGCAATGACCGTGGGTGTGGCCGCAATGACCGTGGGTGTGGCCGCAACAACAGTGGCAGTAGGGGCTGGGAATGTTCAGCAGCCCTGGATGATGGGTTGGTGGGTAGGAGGGGTCCTGGGGAGGCGGCTGGGCCCTGCCACACCAGATGGGCCTGCTTGGTGGTCCGTGTCCGAAGAGGAGGACAGATCCTCCAGATCCGTGTGTCCTCGTTGGGGGCTTGTAGGCTGGCTGTGCTGGCTGCTGGCTCCATCCCCAGCATCCAGCAGTTCGTCACCTGTGGAGAGAATGAGATTTGTTATTGTGTTGCACCTGGCGAAGTATGTAGTTGTCGTCTGACATTAACAGTTCGTGCAATCTCGTACATGGGTTTCCCGGAGGCGTGTGTGTGGCTGTAGCATTTGTAGTTGTGTGTGCTTGGCAATGGGACTGTGTGCTGTGCACATGTGGCATGGGACGGATTGGCCATGCCGATGGGTGTGTTGCTGTGCCCCTACTTATTGTGACTCTGGTGTATGCGGGCTCCTGGCCCATCCTGGGTCTGGTTTGTACTTTGCTTTTGGGGTTCAAATGGAACGCTTAGGAACGCATATGGCAACATGGGGGCCATGCCCCAGATTCGCATTTGGGAGGGAATATGCTTTTGGGGTTCAAATGGAACGCTTAGGAACGCATATGGCAACATGGGGGCCATGCCCCAGATTCGCATTTGGGAGGGAATATGCTTTTGGGGTACATGCTGTGAGCCATGGGTGCCGAACGTGACATGTGTTGTGGCAGCATGACAGTGCATGGTTTGAGGTGTGTGCATGCTTGACATGGCCTGCATATTTGCTGTCTGTTGTGATTACTGGACATGGCATTGGACGCATCGTTAT